>APFE031687871.1:0-13007 GCA_000404065.3 Pinus taeda | reverse complement strand
GTGCTCTTCCCAACTCTGGCTAAAGATCAGGATGTCATCCAAGTATACCACTACAAATGAGTTGGTGAATGGCCACAATATGTCATCCATTAGCTCATGAAGGTTGCAGGAGAATTCGTCAATCTGAAAGGCATCACCAACCATTCGAACAAGCCCTCCTTGGAGTTGAAGGTAGTCTTCTACACATCGGAGGGTTCGATTGGTACTTGGTGATATCCTGACTTTAAATTGATCTTGCTGAAATATTTTCCCCCTTCAGTTGGTCCAAGAGGTCATCAATCCGTGGGATTGGGTACCTATTATGGACAGTGATCTTGTTCAGCGCCCGATAGTCAATACAGAGTCTCCAAGTCCCATCCTTCTTCTGTACCAACACGATCGAGCTCCCACAGGGCGATGAACTTGGACAGATGTAACCTTTCTGCAACAGTCTTGAATCTACCTCTTGATTTCATCATTCTCTAAAATGGAGCACCGATAGATTGGTCCATTGGGTAGTGGCGCACCTGGGGTTAGATCGATGGAGTGCTTGACCTCACAGTGTAGAGGAACCCCTGTGGGGGAGGTGAAGATGTCCTTGTACTCCTCCATGACCTTGTCCATCTGTAGTTGTCGTACGAAGGGGCCTTGTCTAGAGGTTGTTGCCACCGTCTTCTTCTTTCCTTGAGGGCATATCATTAGGAAAACAAGTTTCCCAGTTTTGGAAACGAGCTTACTACATTGTTTTGCAGTAATCAAAGAGATGGCGGTAGGTGGTGCTACGTTCGTTATCCTATACAACTTAGTTCCTAAAGTAACAATAACAACATGGGGCCTTGATTCATACACAACATGTCGCTTCCACAAGTATAGTTGTCTTAGTAATACATCACAAACTTCAAGGGGAGCAATGTCACACAATACCTTATCTGTGAAGGGCTTGATGTTGTATAGAAGGCGACAATGCTAGCTCACGTGAAAATCTCGTCCTTGGTGAAGCCACCTAATGGTGTAGGGTTGTGGATGTGTTGTGGTTGGTAAGCCTAGCCACTTCATGACCTCTGCTGTAATGAGGTTCTTTTGGCTCCTGTTGTCGACAATGAACTATAGCAGGGAGCCCTTTACCAACATCTAGGAGTGGAAGAGACACTCCTCCGCCTCTGGGTCTTCGGGTTCCTCCTTCTAGATCTTTGTGGTGGAAACGGTGGTGTTGGACTCCACATCGATAATTTGCTTCCCTTTGTCATTCCCCTTGTCAGGTTCTGAATTAGAGTTAGAACATGCATTCGATTCTGAAACCTTTAGCTCAGCCACCAGTGACTGCTTGGCTTGACACTCACTTGTGTTGTGAGTGGAGCTCTTATGGAACTCACACCAGTTTCCCGTGTCCTTTTTCGGCTTCACGTTGTTGTTTTTTGCTTGCAGCTTTGGCGGGTTGTCTTGGGCCGCCCCCCCTTGGCTTTGTCCTTTCTTCTATGGTTTGGGGGCACCTTTCCCTTGCTTCAAATTCAGAGGTCCAAAGCCTCTCTTCTTCTATTTAAAATTTTGCTCGACCCTGACGGCATATCGGTATGCAGTGCCAAGTGAGGAGATGTTCAGGAATTTTATTTCTTCCCGGATGTACTTGTGTAGGCAACCATGGTATTTGAGTACCAAATGCTGCTCTGAATTCTTGATACCCAACTTTTTGCGAAGGGTATGGAAAATATTGGTGAACTCTGACACGTCTTGGTCCCTTCCCTACTGTAACGTGGTCCACTTTATGTATATATCCTCATAGCTTCCGACAGGGTAGTACTGCTCCTTGATGGCATCTCAGAATGAATTCCAAGTGGGTGCAACTAAAAATAGTGATCCTGTACTTTCATACTTATGCTTGCAGTACGTTTCCCACCAGTCCTTGACGTGGGGGGCTGCTTTGAGAAGAGCCAAAATAATCTTTTCTCCACTGGAAAAATCATGAACAGAGAAATAACCCTCTTGAAGATTTAACCATTTATCGACGGCATCTGCGTCTATCTGACCCTCGAATATGGGGATTTCAAAATTAACTTGTACCTTAAACGGTGTGGCGTTTTCAGAGTAGTTGTTGGAAGCCGATGTGTCGCCCCTGGGTAGCCACTGAAGGATCTGGGAAAAGTTTTCCATCATCGCATTCCTTTGTCACTCGAGGGCTTCTTCGAGTAATATTTTGATAGGATCTCCTACCCCCTCATCTTTCTTTTCATCCTCCATGGGAGGTCGTCAGGATTTGTGAGGCTGGTCTTGCAAAGGTTTGACTAGTTCAAGCCCTAACTCCTTATATCCTGACCTCGTTGGGGACATGCAAAGAAAAATAGAGAAAAGAAGCAGACACTCTAGTACCACTGATCCGGATTTAAACAGGAACGCAATAAAATACAGAGATAATGATATACATGAAGATGCAGTGGAAATAATACTTCATTTCATTAATGTAAAATATTGAAATATGCTTACAAACAGAAATAGAAATAAACCAGCTAGGGCGATGGTACCTTATCTCTTAGAAGAGATGTGGTGGCTACATGCCTCTGAACTCCATTACAATGAGGCTTGACCTATTTATTATTGAGAAACAATGGAAAACCATAAACATCCAAAAACCTAACCGTAGAAGATGAAACACCAAACTGTGGGCCCTGTTTGGGTAAATTGGTACATCAACTTCCCGGGGTCATAACTTTGGCATATGATCTCCGTTTGACGTGCACAGTATCTCGTTGGAAAGATCTATCTGACAACTAAAACTTTGGGAAGAGCAACATCAGTCAACAACATTGGTCCATGGACCCATGTTGCTCCCAGTTTTCCTAAAAAAACGTCGTTTAGGGCCTCAAAATAGCTCCAGAAGTTTAGGACTTGAAAAACTGCTAAAAATAGTAAATTGTGCTACAATTAAGGAAACTGAAACGCTGAAAGAAACAATGGCATGGGTCCAAGTGGACTTGGTAGTTGGCCACCAATATCCACCTGGATCAGTCAAACTAAAAAATTTGGATATGGGACCATTTTATGCTCCTTCTTCGATAAGGTACCTAGGCTTCATCCCAAGGTATTTGTCTCTATCAGCAGCTCGCGAGATCCACGGATGGGTAGGTGGGTTGACATGATGAAAGGCCTTGGAGGCGGGGAAGTGCCGAGGACAACTTTCAACAATGAGTTTTTCACCTAGTGGGATCAACAAATCATCGCAATCGACGACTACCCTTATGCTGGCATGGATTTCCAAGGAGATCCAGACTTGGTGTTGCCATCAAACGCAACATGGGGAGACATAGGTAACAATTTTTTAAGTTTCTGTCAATTTTAAAGTTTTTTTTGTTTTTTAGATATGTAAAATAACTTAGAAATATTTTTGATGGGACTAAAATACTGACATAACGATCATGTTCCAGATGTGGGTCTGATGAGACCAGATGGATTCCCGCAGCACAGGCATCGCAGAAGAGGTGCCAAAGAGGTAGCTACTAAGACAGGGAGGGTCTTCTTAGCAGTCCAAAGAAACTTGGTGAGATTGACTCACCAGGTACCGATGGTAGCCATAGAGGACCTACCTGAGGAGATGCAGCACCGCGTGGTAGGAGTACCACGAGAGTGGGTCTACATACTTTGGCATGTGGCCAATGTAGTAGTTACCTTCTTAGCCGCTCATCCTGAGTTGGGTCACTAGATAGACTGGACATGATTATGGGAATTTAGTCCTAATTTTGTATATTATTTTTTGAACACTTATGTACACACTGGTAAACTTTTGATATATATATATATACAGTTCCAAATTTTTGATGTTTGTTTTTAACTTGATGAATGATTGATATGCCAATCTAATGCTTGATTAGCGATAGAATCTGCTAATGAATTTTTAGATCGGGGAATGTGCAAATAAGTAATATAAACAAATGATCACTGCAACACCCTCACTCTCAAGAATTGGCGATATAAATAAGGATCCTGAACCCGATAAATGTTATTTAATTGTGACACTACTAGCTGTGAGTCAAGATACACTACCAACGAATCAATTCCATAAGAAACAGCTTCGGATAGTAAATTAATAATGGTAGTATATTCGGAAATGTTATTTGAAGTAGGACCTATACATAATCCCCTTGACACCATCAACTGACCAAATGGATAATAAATCACCCAAGTTGCGGAAGCAAGATTCCGAGTGTGCCAACTAGCACCATCGGCGAATCCAAAATAGACCAAATCATTCATTAACACCTACCAAGGCAGATCAAAAAAGTGTCGATATCACAAACATTCCTGACAAAATATGTACAAAAATACAAAATATACAAAGAAGCCATTGCTCAGTCGTAACCTAAGCAAAATACTTCTTGAGGTAGAACCCATTTCGATGCTCCGCCAAATTGTTCCCTTCAAAATCGACTAATTCATAAGCCCCTTTTTCTCAAACTCGTTTTACTATAAAGGGACCATACCACATAGACTTGAATTTTCCTACCCCCAAGGCGTATTTATCTTGGTCATAGACCAAGACAAGGTTGCCTTCAGAAAAGACCCGGACGGACAGCTTAATCCTACTGAGTTTTAACCCTTTACTTATGGGCCTTGTTTATTATGGCGGCATCTCGACACTGCACATCGAGATGTTCCAAATGAATGAGGCGCTCTTCGAGACTAGAGCTCTCTGGAAGAAGCTCAACAACTAACTTGAGGGATGGAATTTCGCATTCAATAGGAAAAATGGATTCCAGCTCGTAAACTAACTGAAAAGTTGTAAAACCGGTGGTAGTCTTTACCGAGGTTTGGTATGCCAAGAGAGCCAGGTACAACATGATGTGCCAATTGGAGCGATTTTTGTCAATTGGCCTTTACAGGATAGTCTTGAGGGACTTATTCATGGCTATGACTTGCCCATTGGCCTGAGGATAATACGGAGACGAATGCTCCTGCAGGAAGCCCAACTTAAGATCCAATTCAGTCATCAGTTGGTTTTGAAAATGACTGCCATGGTCAGTGACAATCTCTCTTGAGATACCAAAATGTGAAATAATCTAATTGAAGAGGAACAATGCTGTTGTTTCATTATCATTTTTATAAGTAGGCATGGCCTCAACCCACTTCGTAAAGTAGTCTATGACCACTATAATGTACTTGTGCTT
Organism: Pinus taeda; assembly: GCA_000404065.3. NCBI lineage: Eukaryota > Viridiplantae > Streptophyta > Pinopsida > Pinales > Pinaceae > Pinus > Pinus taeda. The sequence continues at coordinate 7,875 of APFE031687871.1, read as the reverse complement.
TGCCGCTGAAGGTGAATTACAAGTGGTAAAGTCAATGCCCCACTTCATAAAAGGACTGACAGTGACAACAGGGAAAAGAGGCGTTGGATGCGCGCGCATATTCTGAGTATAGACTTGACAACTGTGGAAACGTTTGACCGCTACAATACAATCTTTGAAAATTGAAGGCCAAAAGTAGTCGGTACATAAAATTTTCTAGGTTGTTACAAGCCCTGATATATGACCACCACAAGCTCCATTGTGGTAATCATTGAGTACAAATTCTACTTCCTCTAAAGTTAAACAACACCTAAGGATTGAATCAACTCCTCGACGATATAATGTATCACCAATGATAACATAGTTCTTAGAAAGGTGACGTAATTTTCGGTGTTCATCCTTGGAGGAAGCAAGCGGGAACTTCGAAGTCTGGAGATATACGATGATATCTCCATACCAGGGATCTTGTGAAGAGATGAGAAATAAATGTTCATATGGGAAACTTTCCTCATAAACAATGGCTTCTTCACAAGGCAGCTCGAAAATTAATTCTGCAAAAACTAATGACTTCTTAGACTTTGCTGACAAGAACGCGAGATCGAATTCTTGTAAAATAACAATCCATCGATTGTATTTGCCCCCAATCACTCACCTACTGAGGACAAACTGAAAAGGATTGACCACTGCTAAGATGAATGTTTTGTGTAGTAGAATATAATGACGAAGCTGTTGGACAACATGGATAGCTTCCAAGGCCAATTTCTCAATAGGAGAATAGCATAGTTCAAGACCTACCAAGCCTCGACTCAAGTAGTAAATCACATGCTCCATGAGAACATCATCTTCCTAAACCAGAACAATACCTATGGTTGATTCTTCTGCTGCAAGATATAAAAGGAAATCTTTGCCATAATTCGGTGGACTCAACAATGGGGCAGAGATTAATGCCTGCTTCAAGGAATCAAAAGATAATTGTACAAAGTTGTCCGACAAAAATGGAACTCCTTTCTTCAGCAAATCATAAATCCTTTAGTTATCTCAGCGTAGTTTTTTATAAACCATCTCAAGAAATTTGCCTTTCCTTGGAGACTTTGAAGCTATCAGATGGAAGATGGGGGAGGAAACTGAACTATTTCCTCCACCTTGAAGGGATCAACTCGAGTCCCTTTAGTTGACATGATGAATCCTAACAACTGACCAGATGTGACCGCGAAAACACACTTATTTAGATTCAACTAGATTTTGTAAAATCGACATCTCTCAAAAACTAACTGAAGGTGACTAGGATGATTGTTTCTCTTTCTAGAACAAGCAGCTAAATCATCCAAGTATGCTTCGATGACATGCTTGATGTTGTGGAAAGCGTAAGACATGGCTCGCTGAAACATAGTGCCAACATTTGTAAGACCAAAAGGCATCTTTTTGTATGCAAAGGTGTTTCCAGGAAAACTAGTGCCTTTTTGATCTGCTAGTCCCATTAACACGGGTAGCTATCTTAGAAATAAACAATCAAAGCACTTTGTGATTTCCTTTATATATGATAGATAAGAGAGAAGCAAAGAGGGCCACCCTGGATCTTTCGCTTGACTCCTTACTTGATTTCTCTCTCCCTTGATGGAACTTGCAACTCTTCTCCTACTTGTCCCACTTTAGAGAATACCTGTAGAGACAAAGTAACAAAACACCATCAAAGCATCTCGATCTATAATATCATAAACAATGCAAAATCAGAAATACATTGACCATACAATTGCATTCACAAATACATGATTATATGGAGGAAAACTCAAAGAACTTTATTAGAAGTAGAAGGGAGAATTACAACCCTGCTGTCTGATCCAACATCATCCTCCTAGCATGAAAGCCCTCTTCACCTCATGAACAACAAGATCACCCGAAAATACAATGTCCCTTCTCAAAGACAAACTAACAACACTTCTTTACAAATTACAACATTCTAGCCTCTAGATCTCTCAGATGAGGGATCCATTTATTGATGTTTGCAAAGGTGTGAGTCAGCTTTTGGATTTTGATTAGTGTCATTCCATTGATAGTTCTTAGTTCCACTTGGATATTTCATTGATCTCTTACTGATCCTTGGGTGAATTCAGAGAGTCAAGTGTCATAGGAGAAGTTTCTAGAAGATTCCATGAGCATCCAATTAGCAAACTGTCTCAGACATTTCTCCATTCTTGCTCATCACATCCCACAGAAGGCTTCTTCAGTATGCATCGAACCTGGCTAGTGTAGGAGCCAGTATGCATCGCACCTTGACCAAGGAGCAGTTAGTATGGTCCAGTTTTGGCCAGTTCTGAGTGGTTTTACAGGTGGAACTTCTGGGAAATGTTGTAATTAGTTGACCATGATCCTTTAGGGTATGAAACAAAACTTTTAGGGGTTGAAGATCCCTTGGTTTATCAACATATATGATTGGGGTTGAAGTGCCCAAATATGTCTATAACAGTTGCCCCCTAAAGCATGATGTCGTAAATCTTCTGATGTTTGGTGAAATGCTTTATCATGAGGATCCGAGGTATTCGAACTGGATGGTGACATGTATAAGATACAATACAATACATCATTATCATATTATTTTCATGATCTAGCTAAGGTGGGCATTCCCATGCTCAGCTTTATAAATTCATTTTCATGTACATAGGATAGATAATCGTCTGCAGTTGCAGATTGGTGATTCTTTGTATGTAGAGTCATCATCCCTTAGCTTGGATGATCATCTGTGTAGCTTTTGTGTACATTTGATTTCTTTATATTCCTGAATATATCACAACCCGGATGGATGAAACTAGATCTGGGGTATTCAAACTTGTTCAGTCTTTTCCCGATGTACAAGTCGATCCATGTGAAAAGATGTTTTGAAGTCGAACATGGAAAGACATCGCCTGATTACTAGCCAATAATGTAAGCTGTTAACATACGGAAGAGGAATAATCGATAATGATAATGACCCTCAAGGTACTACAGTACAATTTACGTGGTGTGAATGTATGAGTTGGTGTCAAACAACATGCAAAATCTTTTGGTTGAAGGCCATTGATGTAAACCTGTCACCGGAAGTGAGAAACTTGCCATTGAGGCATGCAAGTTTCAAAGTACTGAAAGGGTTGTTTCTAGGTAAACTTCTTGGATAATGAGCTGATGTCGACAAGAAGTGACTCATCGTAGGAGGGCCTTTATGTATCCCACATCTACAACACGAAATGAAGAAAATTATTTTTTGGAGGTGAAAATGATCTGATGATACAAGGTTCAGGAATGGCAGTCATGAAAAATGGAGGGTGAAGGTATTGCAGTGGATGAGGTGTTAGCTAGATGGTAAATTCTCTGAATGACTTCTCTTGAACATGTCGGCGACATTGAGATGGATTGGTAGCATTAACCCCAAAATATGGATGGTACAGAGGACCAATGGTGATATGACCAGTGAATGGAATAACCCAACTCGACTCAATCATGGTGATGGAGTGAAAGTGTCATGTTCAAGAACGACTTGCTACCAATAAAGTTCTTCGAGTTTTCTTCCCTTTTTCTCCAATCATTGCTAACCAATACCTATTTATTTTTGTCAAGCTTGAGGAGGATAACATATGATTGTTCTATAATTTTCCCTTCGGGCAAACCTGTCACTATTTTTTAGCGAGCCTAGTGTTAGTGAAACTCATTCTTGTCCGAGTAGACAAGTTTGTCGCTATTGTTTTAACGAGTTTAATGACAAAGATAACTTAGTCCTTTTCATGTTTAGAGAGTTTAAAAAGGGACAAAAAGAAAACTCCAGCAGTCCTTTTTCATGGCATAATCCCTTAAGTTCGAAAAAGTATAAAATAATACGAAAGGGATGACTTTTCGATCGCTTTAGCGAGCCGAAAAAGACAAGCGTTCGATATTTTTGTGGGATAATTCCTCAGGTCGAAAAATATTAAAATGTACAGGAGGGATGACACTTCCTTTTAATTTAATGAGCTAGAAAGGCTAGTAGCTCAGCAATCTTTTCATATTTAACGAGTCTAAAAAGAGCTTTAAAGAGACTCGTTTTTTAGGAATGAGTGATGTTTTCGGGTAGCAATTGGTTCTAGGTAAGTTTGGAACTTCTCAAAACATGGCAGTGTGAAGAGGGTGGCTAACCAAATCACTCTTCGTAGCTGTTACTCAAAAGGGTAAACAATCAAGTGGAAGCGTATGATCGGCCAAAAGAATGGAGGTGATGGTAGGAACACAACCAAGGCTCAAAAGGTTGATAGCATGGCAATCACAGAGGTTGTTTACTAAAGACGATTTTATTTTTTAATGAGCTTGAACCTTGCGTTAACATATGCTTAGTGGCAGGTTTATTTTTTAACCAGCTTGAACCTTGCAGAGACATTGCTCATGCCAGTAGTCTAAAGATGTCTCTCATTGGTAGTTTTATTTTTTAGCGATCTTGAAATCTACGATAACATATGCTCATTGCCCTTTTTGTGTAGGCTAGAAACGACCAAACTACAGAGATAACTACACTAAAAGCTAAGGAACTACTGAGGTTAGATAGGATAGTTTTGTCTTCCATCTAGACAAAACACTTCCTTTGCTTCGTCTGTGCGTTGCAAACAAAGGTGAATGGTGGGTCAGACCAATCACCTAACCTAAGAACTTGAAACTAAAAAGCTAAAAAGCTAAAAATGATAAAAATCTAAGAAATGAAATTGGTCAATTTTTGCTTGCAAGAAAAAGGTTTGCATGCCCCGAGGCATGGAGAAAAGGAGAGTCTCCAGGTCACCATATGGAAGTCCTTGTGGTTAGGCAAGATTGTTTCGTCCCCAGAGCAGACAAAACACTTCCTTATCTTTGTCCATCGAAATAGACAAAGGTGAATGGTGTGAGATAACACTTCCAATCTAACCTATCGGGAAACCTATCTGTTCAGCTGGGTTTGCTTGCTAAAGTAGACCAGGGTGCATGCCCCCTAAACTTCGTTACGTTCACTGGACTACTCATGGTAATTAGGTGGATGAAATGAAGGTTGAAGAGACATTATTGATGCAAAGAGACCATTTAGGGATGATGTTTGACTTGGAGCTGTGTTTGAACCAGGAAATGAAAGCTAGTTGATAAGTTGTACCATCTTGCCTTCATGCGGGAAACACATCACTCGAAAGAGTGTGGAAACAATAGCTTCCATGCTATATATAGTCACATCCAAGAAGTAGATTGTAATCTAATGGTCCTTGGACTACCATCACGTTCAAATGAATATTTTTCCTTTTTAATGTTATTGGCAACTTCGGAAGGATCCCTAACGGTCAATTGGTTCCTTTGTTAAAGCCTGGCAAATTTTGTGTCACAGGCATGAGTGATGGCGAACCAAGCGCTTTCCAAGCAGTTGAGGAAAGGATACTCACTGAAGCCCCTTCATCTATGATAGTGCTAGACACGATAATTTTGTAAACTTGTACTCTAATCTGGAATGGTACATTAGACGGAAGGTGGGATCTTGCTAGTTGATTACAATTGAAGGAAATGACTAGACTGCTCGGAGGGGATACTGGATAAACGGCTGGATGAACCCCTTGAACTGGGGAATTTTCCTCCTGTTGTAAAGGAATGGGTGGATTGCCTCCAAGTTCATCAGACTCTATATTAACAAAAAGAATTTGAATAGTATTGTTCTCATTCTCTTTGGAAATTGTATCATCTGAAGGTGGACCTTCTGAAGGCAAGACTGGGTCAAATGCCATCTCAACCTATTGACTTTGGTCCGGTATGGACTCAGAAGGTTCACTTTCAATGATAGGCATTTCGACCAATGATTGAGTTACGTCAGACGAATTTTTAACTAGCGAAGGACTTGGTGAGAGTTTCTTATATCCAGGCAGAAGTCGTTGTGGTGAAGCAGGACGGTTATCAAAACTCTTTTGGCTTCGCCCAAAAAAGGAGAACAGTGAAGAGCATGATTACCTTCACATAACTTACATGGAAATCTAACCTTTCCTTTCTATCCATTGACTTCATTTTCACTAGTTGATGGTGTGTTTTCAACATGATCGCCAGAGGTTGATGACATCGGAGGGTGTGAATGGGGAGACCATTCTCTCAATATCCACAGAATGCAAGGACAAACTCGATGAAAATGGTTTCCTTTGCAAATTATGCATGGAGATATGGGCTTGGAAAGTTCGGGTGCGGATTTTCGCAAGATGATTCATGGTTTCCCCCTTGCTTAGCTAACCTCTTCTTATTCTTCTCCTTCTGTTGAGGGAAATGTTCCCCTAGGGCTTTTGGGTTGAAACCCTAGCAGACTGAAAGTTGTCTATAAAGAGAAACACACATTCAGACAACCATTATGCTATTATAAGCAAATTCTATAGTAAGAGGGGCGTACCTTAGGTCCTATGTTTGAGAAGGTCCTTTAGGGTCCAAACCCTTCTTCAAGTCCCTTTTGCTCCTTTGTCCTACAAAACAACCAATTGCAAAGAACACAACAATATATGGACAAAGACTTATAAAGAAATCATCTTCATGTTATAAAGGTAGGTAGTTAGTTATGAACTTCAAACAACCATTCACATATGAATTCCAACATGAATATCGTAAACATAAAGAGGATTTATATCAGGAACCAAGACGTGTTTCTTTATTATAGACAAATAAAATGCATAAAAGGAATAATTTCACCTGAGTAACCTTTTGCAGGCTCCAAGCAAAGCTTCCTTTCAGATCCGTCCAGCCTCAAGCCTTTAGCAAACTCCTTCCATGACTTACTCCATGATGTCATAAGTAGTGGATGAACATCAACACAAGGAAACAGGGGTTTCCTGTACAAATGGGGGAAGTGCAGAAGGCATAACGGTCTTCTGACTTGGTTAGGGAAAAATCTCAGTATAATCACCTTTCTCTCTCTTCTCTCCTCCCTTAAGCCTTCCCTTTGAGGTATTTTTATACCTCTCCCAAAGTAGTTTTTTAGTTGGGAGTTGGTTGGGAACAGTTGGGCCATGGGCACTAACAGGTGATCAGCAGGTAAAACCCGTGATCTCCGCCCGAAAATAAGGAGTTTTAATACATATACGTAGGTTGGGTATATGCCTACCCATGTATACATGCATTTAACTCAGGGCAATGTCACGTACAAGGAATAAAACATTGTTTTTTAAATTTTGGACCAGGTCTAGAAGGAGGAGTTTCCCTAGGCCATGAGTGCAGCATCACAAACCATAATAGTGAGATTTGGAGATATAACATATGTCCCCTAATATATGAGGTCAGAAGGGGAACATGATGGCTGAAATATATTAAGCAAGTACATGGAAAGGAAATCTGCCAAAAACCAAGGAGTACTTCACCAGAATTCAGCCTGCCAAGCCACAAAAGGAAATTAGAAAGAAACACCGTCTGAGGCGGGCATACCCATGCTCAGAGAAAGCAAAGCATGTCCGCATATCAAGTACAAGCGGACCCACTAAGTATACAAGTATAAATGACTGGAAAATACATAATGGATTATCTGATCATGATCGAACAAGTACATGTCTGAATATCACATATAAAACTGTCAATGATGCTGAAAGATACAACGGATCACTGGTATCAAAGACTGATCCCCAAAAGGTACCAACTGAACATGATGGAAAAGGATGGTACTACACTGCAAACTCAGGTGCCAGCATACAGAATGTCCCCATAACTGACTGCAACATATAAGGTGGAGTGGTATCAACTAGTAGCAACAAGAGCAACTGTCAAGTGAACCAATGAATGTTGATACAACCCGAGGTCTTCACCGACAGTCGTGGTACATTTCTACACCATGGGAATAAATGATCTGAAGTCGACCATGTGAGAAATCGTTTGATTACTGGTCATTGATGTATACCGTTAACAAACACGAGACTACTCACCGATAATGAT
>APFE031687867.1:0-25981 GCA_000404065.3 Pinus taeda | reverse complement strand
TTTTATCTTTTCAAGTAAGGTACTCTGCCATTTACTGACTGAAAGTCTGCACACACATTGCACCTTTCGGCTCAACGCATCAGCCAATCGATTCTCCTTTCCCTTCAAATGCTTAATTTCAAAATCGAACCCACTTAAGAAATCTGCCCATCGAGCTTGTCTCGTGTTCAAGGTGGGTTGACTGAAATAGTTCGTCAAACTATGATGGTCTGTCAACAACAGAAATTTTCTTCCTAACAGATAATGTCTCCACATTTTCAGCGCATGGATAACAGCTGCCAATTCCAAGTCGTAAGCGGAGTATTTCTGTTCATGTTCCTTCAATTTCCGTGATTCATAAGCAATCACTCTTCCTTCTTGCATTAACACTCCCCCCACACCTTCTCTGCTTGCATCAGTACAGACCACGTATTCCTTATTAGGATCAGCTATGCTCAAGATAGGTGCAGTGGTGAGTAAATGTTTGAGCTGTTCAAAACTTCGCTGACATTCTGAAGTCCACTTAAATACCTTCCCCTTCTTTTGTAAGGAAGTAATAGGGTATGCTACCCTTGAAAAGCCCTCCACAAACCTTCTATAATAACCTGCTAGCCCCATGAAGGATCTAATATCTACCACGTCCTTTGGTATAGGCCACTCCATTATAGTTCTGATTTTTTCAGGGTCCACTGCAATTCCTTCCTTTGAGATCACATGACCCAAATATTGTATTTCCTCCTTGAAGAAATCACACTTACTAAACTTTTCATATAACTGATGTTCCCGCAAAGTTTGCAACACCACTCTAAGATGTTCTTCATGCTCCTTTCTTGATCGGGAGTAAATCAGAATGTCGTATTTGAAGATTAACACAAACTTATCTAAGAACTTGTGAAACACGTTGTTCATCAAACACATGAATGTAGCAGGTGCATTGGTCAAACCAAAAGGTAGCACCACGAACTCGTAATGCCCATACCGTGTTCTAAAAGCTGTTCTTGCGATATCTTCCTCCTTAATTCTGATCTGATGATAACCAGATCGCAAATCGATCTTAGAGAATACTGTTGCTCCCTTCACCTGATCAAAAAGTTCATCGATCCGAGGTAAGGGATACTTATTTTTGATCGTGAGCTTATTCAGCTGACGATAATCAATGCACATCTGGAAAGTTCCGTCTTTCTTTTTGAAAAATAACACTGGGGCTCCCCAGGGTGATACGTTGGGACGGATGTAATTCTTGTCTAACAACTCCTGCAGTTGCATTTTTAATTCTGTTAGCTCTGGTACGCTCATTCGGTAAGGCGCCCGTGACACAGGTGCCGCTCCCGGAATCAGTTCAATGGTAAAGTCCACATCTCTTTTAGGTGGTAGTCCGGGTACTTCCTCAGGAAATACATCTACAAACTCCTGTACTACCGGAATGTTGCCCAACATAGCTGTTTTATCCTTCTGATTTGCGTAACCCACCTGAATAGCATAAATTTGACACTTCTTCTTGATGCATTTGGCTAACTGTGATGTTGTAATGGGTCAAATCTGTACAGGATGTTTGATTCCTTGTAGCTCCTGCTGCTCTCCATGGTCGTCCTTATAATAGATAGTTTTCGTCTGGCAATTTACTAATGACCAGTGTTTTTCCAGCCAATCCATCCCAATTAGGACGTCATATGAACCCAACGGAAATATGTTCAGCTCTGCCACTATTGGTTGCCCTGCTATGGTTAAAGGGCATTTATTTATTTTGGCCAAGACTCGCCTCTTGGCTCCCGTAGCTAATTGAACCAGCCACGGATTTTTGAATTTCTCAGATTGTAATTTACACTGTTCTACTATCTTTGGGCTAGCATAACTTAAAGTAGCTCCTGGATCAATAAGAACAGCTAAAGAAAGGTTCGAAATGTTACCTTCAAATTCAACCATAGATGGCTGGTACTCTGCTTGGCGATCCTCCAAAGCTGCATTAATTCTGGGTATACTTTGTGCCACGTCCCCAACGGTCGACGCCTCATGAATCTGGGATATCTCGTCTGTCCCTTTTCACTGCGGGCAATTTTTGACATAGTGAGGTCCTCCACAGCCCGAGCATTGCACTGGAGGTCTGGTCACCCCTTCACTTTCTGGCCTAACAGGCGGTTCACTTATTCTAGATTCACTTGTTGGCCTTGCTCGAGATGCACCTCTTGCTACAGATCTACTATTTAACCCTTTACCAGCTCCCTTACTTCCATTGCTGCGACCTCCCTTGCTGTTTCCAGCCATCTGACTGCTCTTTTTCTCATTCCATCTTTTGTTTGAGGCATCCCCCTTCTGTTTATTCTGCTGGTAGCATATCCTTGCTTTTTGAATGGCTTCATCCATGGTTCTAGGATTGTCAAACTCAATCCATTCTCTTATATATGCAGGTAAACTGCTCACAAACCTTTGAACCTTGGCTTTCTCCTCCTTGATATAAGGTACATAACGTAGCAGAGAGGTAAAGCGGTTAATGAACTCGTCCATAGTCTGCTGCCCCAGTCTTAAATCATGGAACTCTCTTGCTTTCTCATCGGAGAAACGCTCAGTTAGGTACCTTTCTTTGAAGTATTTTTGAAACTTCTCCCAAGTAATGGTTCGTTCGCTGACCCCTTTAACGATCTTGATTTCCTCCCACCAAAAGGTTGTCTTACCTTGTAGCTGAAAAATAGCCAGCCTCACTTTTAAGTTGTGATCATACTCATACAACTGAAAATATTTATTCATGTTTATTAGCCATGCTTCTACTGCCTCCTCCTGTTCGCCATCGAAATGCGGGGGTTTAATCTTCCGGAATTCTCCCTGCAGCTCCATTTTCTGACGTTTTGAGGTTTGCTGTTGTGGCACATTGTCAGAATGATCCTCCTTGTCTTCTGAATTTTCAGGTGCATTCTGAAAGTCTTGCTCCTCTGTCACCCTATGCTGTTCCGCACTGGGGTTAGATGAAGGTGGATTCTGCCTGTCTGACAAACTCTTCAGAATTCTTTCTTGTTCTACTGTTAAACATGCATGGTCTTCTCGTAAGCGTGCCATCTCATTTTTCAATTCCTGAACAGTTTCAAGTATTGCCAGATTGGTACTTCGTGTTGCCTCACCCAACTGTACCCACAGTTCTGGATTTTCCTGAGGGTTACTACTGTCTCCCTGCATTTTGTTACTTTGCCTTTTCTTTCTTTGGCTTGTCTGCTAGCTTGTTTAGTTCTGTGTATCACCCCTTCATAACAGAACAACAGTTAAGTACTTTTATCAGTTTTCTTTTTTGTAGATATATATGGTGTATGCTGCTGCACAGTGAAACATGTCATATTGAGGCCACAGTGTTGTAACTGGGCTCTGATACCAATTTGTCACAATCCCCTACACATAAATATACATAGTAAAAAAAATTTCTATAGTCTAATTATTAAGACCCATACTATACGCATGAGCTGTTACCTCATACGTTACCACCACATATATGCTTCCGAGCTTCATCTAATGGTTATTTGGTCATTCACTATTCTATGCAAGGTTCACCATAATACAATTATTAGCTCATTGGTTGGCATTGGTTGTGATGTTTGCAATATGGTATAAGCGTTAACTTGTTTTGGTGTAACATATATGTTGACCCTTGGCCTAACCCCTAAACCCTCCCCAGCATACGGAGCATTAATGGGCGCAGGGTTTGGAGGTCCGGCTGTAGACTTTGGCAAACCCAACGCACCTACCACATTGGTTGTATCGGCTTACAGCTGGCCAGGTGGCATGGCCAGTACACATGGCCATGTGACACCTTGGTCTTGGGATCCTCGACCTTCCCGCCTCTTCTCCCCGCTTCATCTCAATGGTCAGGATCTAATTTGGCGATCGAACGGTAAAAATACCTTCCAGGGTCTCGAGTCACTACTTAAACCTCGTGAGCCAAGGTTGGGGTTCATTTGTTCGCATTGTATTGTCGGTTCAGTGCTCTGCCGAGACTCTGGTTCAGTTTTTACAGACTTACAGTTTAGCACCTGCAACCGCTTCACAGGCCGAGAAGGGCCCAGCTCCACCTCCTCTCCGTTGACTTACGCTCTATGATTATTCAATAACCTTCTTGTTATTCCACTGTAATGTTATGATTGATTAATGTGTGCCCTTCTGCTGTTGGGCGAGCACAGGTGGAGTTGCATACCAGTTTATGGAAACGAGGTGATGGTCTCGACAGTCTTTCATTTCGACGGATCCAGGTTGGTCTCGATAACGTTTACCTGTCCTTTTCTTTAAACTAGCTCAGAACCTTTCGTTTTTTCTGAGTGATGCTCTATGTTTTATTTTCAGACCCCGAGGGTTTGCCGGTCCCATGTTTGAGTTCAAGAGGTATTTTCCAAGAGAACCCTCGCGGTTGCTTATGAGCTATGACCGGTCAGTTTAGAGATTTGTCTGTGGAATCCGTTCCATACGGAACCCATCTTTCGTTTTTCTTGTTCCTTCATGGATTAAGGTGATTTCCTTTTACGCAGCCGAATCTTGGGTCTATTATTTTTTTTTTGTGTAATCTCCCAGCTTTGGCCTGGCCGTAAGCTTTATTTGGGAGTTGGTGGAACAGGTCCTTTGTTAAATACTACCCTTATTTTCTGTATACGCATACTGTTTTCCTATCAACAGTACACTGCTATATTGTTTTTCTCTTCACTTGATGGCATATGCAGAACTTGGCCTTATGTTCAAGCCCACCGACAGCATAAGCTTTCTTTGAAATATATCTCATGGTATTCGTCTAATGGATATTCATTTTGTCTTCGAAGTTAAATGTCAATGCCATTATATTGTTCTATGTACAGAAACGCTCTATATCTTAACGCTGCTAAAATGTGTATTTCAGTTTATGTATCTACATTGTCGACCTATATAGAACAGTTTCTAATTTATGCATGCTAGTCGAGGTCTGTTATTTCTTTGATATACATGCTCTCAGTATAGATAAAAGATGATTCCTCCGTTCTGTTTTCTTTTGATTAAGTATGAGGGTTTTCTAATCGAAAACAGAAGGATTTGTACATAGCATGAGGGTTTATCCACTTTACTTCGTTCCTCTTTAACTAGTTTCGTTGTTCTTTTATTGCGAAGCTGTGGATAAGTCGCATAATTTATATTCAGGGACAGAGTCCCATGTAGCCGTAAGATATTCCTCTGCTTATCTGAGTGATGGTTTCGTATTGCATCTACCAGGTTTAGATATATATATATATATATATATATATATATTGGCATGTTCATTTTCTGTTTGTTTCAATAGATGCATTCTGGCTACAGTCGTGTCCCTTTGCAGGGATCTGAGTATTCCGGACTCGTAATTCATAGCTTATAATATGTAACAATAGTTACGTTTCGGGTAGTTCAGTTTATGTTTATTTTGATATAGCTTTCTCGAGCACATACTGCCTCGGTTACCTATGCCTGTTTCGTGCCAGACTACTCTGCACCCGTAACAGACATATAATAAACTACTCTGCGCCCGTGACAGGCATATAATAAATGACTTAGACAGAGAATGAATTATCTTTGGTATTGCATACGCTACCCAGGCATTTCCATAACCCAACCCTCTGTATGTTTACTAACTGCCAATTAGTTTCTAAGCTAGGTCTATCAGTGAATAGCCTATTCCTTGACCATACTTATGTAGTTCCAAGTATGTTGTAACAGTACTAAGAAACTATGACAGATCTGATTTAATTCTAAGTCGTTTAAAGTCTAGAAATATGACAGATCTGATTTACTTCTGTAATCATTTATAAGTCTTGTTTTATGCAAAAGGATTCTGAGATTAGGAACCGTACCCGTTCTGTCAGAATCACAATTAGATACTCAAGCAAGTCACCTGTGCTTCGAGTCTACTTGTCCACCCAGCCATGAGATCCATCTTCTGACGGAATTCTCTCCCCCGAGCTATCTTGCAGGCCTCAAGCCCTCAACAAGATCTGGGCACCTAGTACTTGGTTATCTGGTCCCTACCAGACTTAACCAATTTTTCCTCAGTATCTTCTCTTTTCCTCTTTTCTTCCTCTGGAAAAGAATCCCTTCTGTCTGTCCCAACAGCACAGAACTTCCTCCTTACCCCAGGACTTTTCCTGTTTGGGAGGGCAGTTCAAATCAGTTATGACAACTGATTTCCTTTCTTTGAAATACACCTCCCAGAGGCTGCCAGCATTTCAAGAAAACATTCCATTTGTTTAATAATGTAGTTATCACAGTTTTTGTTTCTTTTAAACATAAACAACACTACTACTATATTGTCTTTTTACCATAGTAAAATCCACATTTACATTCTACCGGGGCATTACACCTTCCTTTCCTACTGTGTTATGGACGGTTGCCTTATGCAATATTTTTGAGAATTGTCAAATATATTTCCTTTCCTTCAAATAGAATAAGAAATCACCTTATTCTCATCAAAAAGTAAAACAGTCATGGGATTTTTTTGAGTTTTATATATAAAACAACTTATGTTCTAAGGTCTAATGCATAAAATTGTTATCTTCCTACCAAATATTGGATTCTTTTCAAATCATATTATCATAATACTCGTGAATGCTTAAATATAGTTTTTTTATATCATACATCTACTAATGCACTACACAGTTTAACTTTATCTAATATTCGCACGTAAATACCCAGATAGTGAATAGTTATTTTGATAATACATAGTATTTAGGCAGAGTTACTCATCTGTTGCTCAGAAATCCCATAAATTCTCCTGGACTAATTGTGCTCCTCCCGACCTTGAAGAAGGAAATTACGTCATTTTCTTCTCTCGAGCCTCCACTCCATAATACTTATTAAAGAATAGGAATACATTCAAGCATTAAACCTCAAGACCTCAGTCCATTCTAATACCTATGTTTGTACAGGAGTTCTCTATTAGCTCTAGTACAGCTCAGGATCAGCTTCCGAGTAGTGTCGTGTCAAATTACATAAATTTTTCTTTTTCTTTTCTCTTTTTCCAGAAATTCCATGTGAAGAAAATTTAAACCCTTTCATTCCCACTGATATTTTCCTTTATCACTAGAGAATGAAGGGTAACCGTTGTAACTATTCTGGAGGTTGAGTTTGTTACCGATCAATCCTCAGGAATTCCAATATTTTGTAACCAACTTAATAAAACATTTTCTTTAAATAAAAGTTTTGTTGGCTTTCATGAGCCCAATTACCATAGTCTTAAGTAAAATATTAAATGTATTTTTTAGTAACTCGGTGTCTCTAGGGTGTTACATCTTCACCCCTTGATAGAACACCATTTCGGTGTTTATTCTAACTCATGAAAAAGATTTGGGTACTCTTATAGCATAAAACCTTCATCTTCCTAGGTAGCTTTCTCTTGGCACTTTAACCTAGGTGATAAATCGCCTCGACAATGTGGCTTCTCTCCTATGGAGGATATGTATAGGTTATACTAGGAACTCTCAGTCCGGTTTGACTTGTAAGAACACCATATTCAATATAATTCATATAATTTCAAATCAAATATAAAATTATCTCAAAAATTAATTGATACTTGTATATTTTGCCAGTAGTGATACACATACTTTTTTAAAAAAGAAACATGAAATATGTTATGAACCTTGATATGGCTTGGAAGGGAAAGTTGTTAGGCTATGGGTCCTATTCTTCCAAGACCCGAAAAGGTCCACAGTAATGGGGTGCTATCTTAGCACAACTACCCTACCCCATTAAAGGGTGCTTTTCCTGGGTTTAATACAAACATAAACATAGGCTCCTATTTGGAATTCCTTATCTATTATTTTTTTATCCACATAAGCCTTCTACCTATCTTGGGAAACTTTTAAATTTTGTCAAACCTTTCTGACCTCTAGCTCGAATTCCATCAACATATGAGGCTGCAAAATCAATTTATCCTCTAGGCTACTCTAATTAGTAGGGGTCCCACACTTTCTTCCAGATAGTAGTTCAGAGGGTCTCATTTTTAATGACTCATGGTAGATATTTTTGTAAGAAACATTCAACCAGATGGAGGTATTCTTCCCAATTAGAGGGATGCTACATCACATACATTCGCAACATATCCTCCAATATTTGTTTTACTTGTTTTGTTTATTTTTTTGTCTACATATGATAGGTAGTCCCAAACTGAGTTTGTGTACCTAGCTCTGTAAAAAGTGCTTTCCAAATTGTGGATGTAAACTTTACATTCCTATTAGAATTACTACCTTCGACATGCCATGCAGCTAAAATATCTCCTTCATGAAAATTTCTGCAATTTCCACTATCTTATAAATTGACTTAACAAGAATAAAATGAGCAGACTTGATTAATTTATCTACTACCGCCATGATGGAATCATGGTTTCTCCTAGATTTTGGTAATCTAGTTATAAATTCAAATGTAATCACTTTCCATTTCCATTCAAAAATCAAGAAGGGATGGATTAAGCCAGTGGGGTGTTAGTGTTCCACTTTAATTTGTTGACACTCAAAACACTTAGCTAAATATTAAATAATATCTTTGTTAATACCTCGCCAAAACTACTCCTTAATTGCAAAAAATAGTTTATGGTATCTAGGATGGACAATATAGGGGCTACAATGGATTCATTCAAAAACATTTTTTTAATAGTAATTTGATTAGGAACATAAATCCTTCCTTTAAAAGTCAATAACTCCCTATAATTTATACCATAATCAGACTGTTTTTCAGTATTGTATCTTCTTAACATGTTGTCTCAAAACTTCATACTTTGGATCTTTAAGAGCAACTTCTTGAAGTTGTTTTGATGCATCAAAATCTAAGTGGTAGTTCTGAATTTAATACACATAATGTACCTTCCGACTCAAGGCGTCATCCACAAGGTTTTATTTCCCTTTTAGATACCTTATATCAAAATCGAATTCACTCATGAATGTAGTCCACCTGGATTGACATGCATTTAGATTAGGTTGTTAAAAAAATCTTGTTAAACTACTATGATTTATCATTAATTGGATTTTTTTCCCAACACGTAAAGATGTCATGCGTTTAAATCATGTACCACCAAAGTAAACTCTAAATTGTATGCTTAATACTTTTGCTTGTGTTCATTTTACTTTCGCGACTCGTATGCTATTACTCGTCCCTCCTCCATCAAAATAACCCCTACTCCTTCTTGACAAGCATTAGTGTGCACAATCAATTCATTTTTTGGATCAACAACGTTTAACACTAGAGAAGATGTCAGCAAGTCCTTCAATTGCTCGAAACTATGTTTACACTCTGTTGTCTACTTAAAATATCCCCCTTTCTTTCGTAAGGATGTTATGGGATAGGTGATCCTAGAGAACCCCTCAATGATTCGACGGTAGTAACCAACCAATCCCATAAAGGATTGAATATCAACAACTTTTTAGGGACTCACCAATCTAGAATTGTTCTCATTTTTGCTAGATCTACAACAATACCCTCTGAGGATATTACATGTCCTAAATATTACGTGTTCTTTATAGAAATCATGTTTACTGAAATTGGCATACACTTGGTTTTCCCTTAATGTTTGGAGAACTATTCGTAGATTCTCTTTATGCTTCTCTACATTCTTTGAATAGATTTGAATGTCATCAATAAAAATCAGAACAAATTTGTCTAAATAAGGATTAAACATCCCATTCATCAAACTCATGAAGGTTGCAGTAGCATTTGTAAGCCCAAATGATAACACAATAAATTCATATTGACCATAGTGTGTTAAGACCGTGGTTCTAAAAATGCCTTCATCCTTGATTCTTATATGATGGTACCTTGATTGCAAATCAATCTTGAAGAATACTGACACGCTCTTAACTTGGTCAAAAATATCATCAATCCTTGGTAAAGGATATTTATTTTTTACTTTCAACTTATTCAGTTGTCTATAAATACACAATTGTAGGTGTAACCTTTCTTCTTTACAAATGATACTGGTGCCCCCCAAGGTGACACACTTGGTCTAATGTACCCTTTGACTAGCAATTCCTGCAACTTAATTTTGAGTTCAGTAAGCTTAGGTATGCTCATTCGATATGGTTTTTTGGAAACTGGCGAAGTCCCTGGAATAAGCTTTATGGTAAAGTTAATACTCCTTTTTGGAAATAACCCTCATATTTCCTGAGGAAGTACATCAACAAATTCTTGTATAATGGGTATATTTTCTAATGAACCAACTTATCCTTAGTGTTAGTATATCCCACCTGTTCTTCCTAAGATGATTAGCAATGATGCATCTCAATTTGAGGCTTCTTTTAATACTTTGAATTTCTTGTCTCTTGCCTTCATATGTAAGGAAAGTAATGGTTTTTTTACTTACAGTTGACTAGGGACCAATGTACCTCCAACCAATCCATTCCAACCAGTATCTTATTTCATCCTTGAGGTGATATATTCAAATGTACCTTAATCTACTACCCCCCGATTGCAACAGGGAAACCTTCCACCTTTGTTGTTACCTTACACTTCATCCCCATGGCTAGTTGCACTAACGAGGGATTTTAAATTTAGAACTAGACAAATGACACAATTCAACTACTTTTGGACTAACATAGCTAAGATTTTCTCCTGGGTCATTTAAAATAGACATAGATTGGTTAGAAATCTTACCTTCAAATTACACCATACCAGGCTGATTTTCTGCCTGATGATCTTCGAGAGAAACATTAATTATTGGAATTTTTTTGGTTACTTCTTCGACAGTAAAGGCTTCTTGAATATTTGCATTCACCTCGGTCTGGGTGAAATGAGGACAATTATTGTAATAGTGGGGTTCCCCACAATCCCAACGCTTCAGAGGAGGTTTTTGGGGTTGTCCAAGTTCCAATTTATTTCATGCCTCAACTATTTTCTACTCACTCACAGTTCGATTCCTCTACTGACCTCTTCCTGAAATGCAACCCATTGAATTCTGAGGCACAATTTTCATTCCAATAGATCTGGTATTCCTTTTATTATTCAAGAAATTTTTGTGCCCCTTCTTTCCTAACCATCTCTTGTTATTCTCCCCCTTTTGTTTCATCACCTGATAAAAAATACGGGCTTTCCTAATAGCTTAGTCAATCCTCTTTGGGTTCTCAAATTCCAACCCCTCCTTCATAAATATCAACAAACTGCTAACAAAGCATTGCACCTTCACTTTCTCTTCCCGTATATCGGGAACATATCTTAGTAAGGGTGTAAATTTAGTTATGAATTAGTTCATGGATTGTTGCCCTAGTTTCATATCACGGAATTACATTGCTTTCTCATCATAAGATATTTCAATTAAATATCTCTCTTTAAAATGTTTTTGGAAGGTTTCCCAGCCCACTTCTTTCTCATCAATCCCTTTGACTGTCTTGATTTCCTCCCATCATAATGTGGTCTTTCCATGTAATTGGTAAATTTCCAATCCGACCTTCTGGTTATCTTCATATCCGTAAACCTGGAAATATTTCCTCATGTTAATAAGCCAAGTCACAACAGATTCCTCTGGCTCCCCATCGAACAATGAAGGCTTAATTTTTTTGAACTCACCCCATAACTCAACTTTTAACTTCTTGATTGTCCTTCCACCAGGAGTGTTCCCTAATTCCTCCGCGTATTTATTATATTTTTCCAGCCGAAGAGTTTTTTCATAATTCTATCCTACTCTAGCCTTAATATTTGTTTATCTTCTCTTAGATTTGTCATTTCTAATCACAACTTCTGGATCGTTTCTAATAGCATTGTGTTGACATTTTGAGTACCTTAGCCCAGTTGCACCCACATCTCCATATTGGCATCCATCTGAGGTATGGATCCAGATCGGGTGACTCCAACTCCTCTCCTCGTTTTATTCAGCTATGTATCTCTCCTTTTGTGCATCACAAACACTTTGGTTATTTTAATTGTTCCCATTCAATAACAGTGTAGTAACGTGTGCTCTGATATCACTTGTAGCACATCTCATAAACATAATAGGATAAATATATTTTTTTTTAACTAAAGTAATTATGCTCCTTATGGAAAAATATCAAGCTATTAAATACTCAATCGAAATTCCATAAACAATAATGAGCTACATTGTTAGATTATAGTTGCTTAATTAATCGAACAAAAAAAAATTGGCATGGTTCCTATATTATGCAATGGCATTATTATTAATACGCTTGACATTCAAGGTCTGACAAAGTGTAGTTGGCATGTAATTAATTGAGTTTGACATCCATCGACGATTAAACTAGAAAACACACCTCCGAGTACCTTAACCCATCATCAGCAATAATCTTGCATATAGCATACACGGAACATTCTCAAACATGAGTTTATACTTTCTAGATTTTGGTAGTCTGGTTATGGGTTGACATCCACCATTGGATCACGAGGTTGGGCATCGAATGCTTGAGGTTCCAAGAGGGTTCGTTAGGGTAACGAAACCCTACCCTCTCCAAACTTCCGAAAGTTCATTTTTTTCGGGCTTTGATGGTGTTGGGCTCTGCGAACACTACCATTTTCGCTCACTCGGGGTTTCAATTATGGACATAGATCTATTTTAGGTAAGAATATAACTTTATCCCTATTGATACAATTTACAGGTTCTATTGCATTGGTTTTATAGTCATTTGGAGAGGGTTTTACCACTTATCATCCGGGTTATTAACTAGTATCGCAAGCTTATTTGGGGTTCAACTTCCACCACATACTCGAAGACTCTGTTGCTTGTTACTTTTCACATTTAGTGGTGACAGGTTCATGGATCCTTTGTTCTTCATAATCGAAGTTGCCAGGGTCATGGACCTTCAATTTTTCTTATTTATGTATCAAGTATTTCCCTCACCTAACTTTGAGGTGGAATATTTGAACCTAGTTTCTAGAATGTTTTCTTTTATAATTTGGTATGTTTGTTAATGTCCAGGGTTCCTCCACTCCGCTTCACAGTTGATTTTCATGTTGAACCCACCTACCTCTAAGGAATATTTCAACACTAATATGGAATGCAAACCCTGGTATGTGGTAACCATTAAGTTATGCTATATGGATATATTCATCTCTAATTAATGGGGTTTCAATGTAATTTTCCCACGGCTATTCCGTAGGTTTCCATGGCCTCTGCCACAGAAGCTAGGTTTAATCCCAACAGTCAGATTGCATGTGGAGTGTATCAAGGGTCTGGACCTCTATATCCTTCATGTGTCATGTTCTTGTTTAAAAATATAGTCCTCTAGGCTATAAAGCTAGACATTTATAGAAATTTAGGAAGTTTTAGCTCTGACCACGAATTGTAATTTTTCCTCTATAAGTGATCAGTATAATTCGAGGGATTGGTTTCTTATTATCATTTCTACTTGGTTATAGTTAAATTAATAGAGGTACAAATACCATTTCCTATTTGGGTATCCTCCCAAGAACATATAAGATTTTGCATCCAAACTTGTTTTTCAATATTTACTATAATGGAAATATGAGCTCTATATAATAGTTCTTTGCTTAAATTCTTGCTTCCTTTCATTCCATTTTGAATGTGTCCATTGCGTAATTATTAGATACTTTTGTGTGGTTTATTCCATATTTCATTAGATTTTGTATCATTTTTATATTAATATGGACTTTTAGTTAGACTGGGTGAGGGAGACCTGGCCGACCCATGGCAATCAGGTGGCCTACCACCTAAAACTCCCTCAGTCTTTCTTCGCTTGCAAAGTCATTAATAACCACTCTACAGTTAGCTAATTATTAATTTTAACGGTTTTTAATTAAATATTTTCGGTAGCATTTACCGAGATACAATGTTTCGATTCATCCCAGAACTTACATGATAGCGATGAAGTTTTTTCACTGGGTTTTAGTAAGGAAAACCCTCTTGACAGATAATCTGTATCATGGTTTAATTTACCTGCTACACTGGTTCTAACTACCACACTCTACAATTTATTTTCTGAATTACCCTTCCCATCTTCTTATTGTATATTTATATATAACCGTTACGGTGTTTTGAGTCGTTCTGCATATAATAACCCTTCCTTTCCTGCTCATTTATGGGTGGTTGATTAATCCAAGATTTTCCAAAATTACCAAAAATACTTATTTTCTATAAAGTAGAATAAGAAATCACCTTATCCTCATCAAATAAATAAAATAGTCATGGGATTTTTCTGAGTTTGATATTCAATACAACTTAAGTTATCAGGCCTAATGCAGAGAAATGTTACCTTCCTATCGAATATCAGATTATTTTCAAACCATATTATCGTCATACTCATGAATGCTTAAATATATATATATATATATATATATTTTTTTATATATCATACATCTTCTCATGCACTACAAAATTTAACTTTGTCTGATATTCACACGTAAATACTCAGTTAGTATTTAGGCACATTTACTCATTTGTTGCTAAGAAATCCCATGAATTCTCCTCGACTGATTGTGCTCCTCCTGACCTTGAGGAAGAAAATTACGTCCTTTCCTCCCCATAAGCCTCCAATCCAGAAGAATTATCAATGAATAGGAATCCAGTTAAGCATTAAACCTAAAGATCTCACTACAGTATAATGCTTATATCTGTATAGGAGCTATCCACTGGCTCTAGTCCAACTCAAGATCAACTCTCAGGCAACCTCTTGTCAAATTACATAACCTTTTCCTTTTTCTTTTCTCTTTCTCTATAAATTTGATGTAAAGAAAATTTGAACCCCTTCCTTCCCACTGATATTTTCCTTTATCTCTAGAGAATGAAGGGTAACCATTGTAAC
Organism: Pinus taeda; assembly: GCA_000404065.3. Taxonomy (NCBI): domain Eukaryota; kingdom Viridiplantae; phylum Streptophyta; class Pinopsida; order Pinales; family Pinaceae; genus Pinus; species Pinus taeda. The sequence goes on along the minus strand of APFE031687867.1, from coordinate 11,288 downwards.
TATTATGTAAGTTGAGTTCATTAGAGATCAGTCCTCAGGAATTCCAAGATTTCCTAGCCCACTTAATAAAACATTTTCTTTATATAAACTTTTTACTCGATTTCGAGCATGCGAGCGTTTTAGGGTTTCTGCAAAATCTGCAATGGCAAATCTTTATAGACCTCTGCAAACCTGCCTGCAATGACGACAATATGACGATACAAATACGACAGGGAAGTCATGAGCATCATGAATACCCCCGGAGGAGCACTCAGAGCCTCCCCCCAATGAAAATGAAGATCGACAAAAGAATGAGGAAGTTGCCAAACCAGAGGATCAAAATGAGGACAGCATGGATCTGAACTCACAACAGGCCAAACTAGATGACAAAGAACAACCCAAAGTCACTTCGACCACATGCAAGCCAGTGGTGGCCGAACGTCCAAATATAGAACTCCCAATTCACCAAATCAATGCTCAGATACAATATATGAGGGACCATGCTCTAATAGGCAAGTTTATAGGACTATGGCTGATAAAGAAAGCACTATGTGGCTAGATATCACCTAAATGGAACCTGAAAGGACACATCACCCTTCAGCTGGGATCTAAAGGGTTCTTGATAGCCATGTTTAACTGCTTAGAGGACTGGAACAGGGTTATGGATGGAGGGCCATATTTTTTCAGTGTTGCGAACCTGTATCTCAGGGACTGGGTAGAGTGCTTCAACCCTGATAAAGAAGACCTCAGTTGGGCTCTAGTCTAAATTCATCTCTACTCTCTCCCCATGGAATACTAGGACAAAGATTCTCTACAAGATACTGGGAATGGACTTGGAGAATTTATCAAAGTTGCAGAGGAAACAAAGCTCCGAAGATACACCTCTTATGCATGAATTTGTGTCTACATGCACCTCAACAAGGCACTTCCGGATTTGGTAAGTCTGTACCATGACGATATTGAATGGTTTCAGTTAATTGACTATGAACATCTGCCATTTAGATGTAGAAGATGCCATGCCCTGGGCCACTTATTTAGGGGCTACCCTTTAAATAAAAAACCCTCAAAATCCATTTGGACTAGATAATCCTCATTCTGATGGCTTCACTAAAGCTACCAATCATAGGAAAAGTCACAAGAAACTGGCTTCAAATCCTAAGATGCCTCAAGCCAAGTCTTCCAAGCCTTCTACGAGCAACAACTTTGAAGCATTGGCTCAACAAGATGATCTTAACTCTGAAAACCCTGCTTCCTCAGAGAGGAAGTCAAAGAAGGACAAATAATCTACTCATGTAGACTCCAAGAAACTCCAATAAGATCCCCTGCCCAAAGGTCCTTTCCTCTCTGCCCAGCATAAAGTCCCAGCTTGGAATATTCAAGGAATGGAGGTAGACAACATGCAACTTGATTCTAGAATAGCAACAAAAACAAGTGAAGGATTAAATGAATCTTAGCACATGGAAGAGGAACCAGAAAGAATAGATATTGGTGATCAAGATATTTTAGGCCTTGACTAGGAATGCAAAACAAAAAATTATGACAAAATTCCAGAACGACAATTAGAGAATACGAGCAACAACTTTGAAGCATTGGCCCAACAAGATGATCTTAACTCTGAAAACCCCACTTCCTATGATCTTAACTCTGAAAACCCCACTTCCTCAGAGAGGAAGTCAAAGAAGGACAAATAATCTACTCATGTAGACTCCAAGAAACTCCAAGAAGATCCCCTGCCCAAAGGTCCTTTCCTCTCTGCTCAGCATAAAGTCCCAACTTGGAATATTCAAGGAATGGAGGTAGACAACATGCAACTTGATTCTAGAATAGCAACAAAAACAACTGAAGGATTAAATGAATCTTAGCACATGGAAGAGGAACCAGAAAGCATAGATATTGGGGATCTAGACATTTTAGGCCTTGAGTAGGCGTGAAAAACAAAAAATTATGACAAAATTCCAGAACGACAATTAGAGAATCTAGAGGTGACCCTCTGATGAGCACAAAGGAAAAAATCCCTAGGTATTCAAACTGGCAGTGTACGGGATGGGAGACATACCACCAAAGATAACAAAAAACGTGGAAGGAAAATAGATCTCCAACGAACAATCCAAATCGGGGAAATGTTAGTGGAGTTAAGAAAATACTCGAAGCTTACAAAGTACTATAATTCCCTCCCTAATATCTCCCAATGAAGCTAATATCATGGAATATCAGAGGGCTCAATGGCCTCAGGAAAGGTAGACTAATCAAAAATATGTTATTGCAAGAGATGCCACAAATCCTATTCTTACAAGAAACCAAATGCAATTCAATCACTCTGGAAAGAATTGCAGCAAAAGCCTGGCTAGGAGGTCTCACAGCCACAGTGGATGTCGTTGGGGCCTCTGGAGGCCTAGCAATCATATGGGACGCTTGTACCATTATGCTCAATAACATCCATTCTAATAATCATTTCATTCAAGCCACTTTTCACATCATAGGGACCAATATACATGGGCATCTAACCAATGCGTATTTTCCCCAGGAGGCCATGCACAAGATAGAAATCTTGAACACCCTTTCGGCAGTCAACATTGAAAGATCACATCCACTATGGATCACTGGGGGCGACTTCAACATGATCACCACGCTAGAAGAAAAAAGGGGAGGCAGGAACAGATTGGATAAGGAAGGAAACAATCTAAAAGAATTTATTCAAAACAACTGGCTTATTGACGTGCCATTCAATAATGGAACTTTTACCAAGAACAATAAAAGAGCAGGGTTGCATCAGATTTCCTCTCGTCTGCACAGACTTACTATCAAACAATGCAATCAATCTAGGTGGAGACTTTTCAGCTTCAATCTTGCCGCTCTCAGGGTCAGATCACTAGCCAATTTCTCTTTAATGGTGCCGTCCTGGAAATAAAATCCGAAGACCATTTCTCTTTGAGGCTTTTTGGATGTCTCATCTAGATTTCAATAACCTTATCAGCACAGAATGGAACAATTTTTCTCCTCCAAATGGTACAAAAATGTTTCAATTTCAGCAGAAACTTAAACACCTCAAGATCAAGATCAAACAATGGAACCATACTTCTTTTGACAATAGTTTCTAGGCTCAAATTTCCCTCGGTCAAGATATAAAATGACTGCAGTAGAGGATTATAATAGAAGGCCGATCAGATGACCTGTCAAAATAGGAAAAGTATCTTGAGTCGCAGATATTAGAGAGGGCAAAACAGGAAGAAACGTTATGGAGGAAAAAATCGAGAATAAGATGCCTTAAGGAAGGAGAAAAAAACACAAAAATGTTTCACAGGACCACCATCCAATGAAGAATGAATAACAACATCATTCATATTCAAAATGAGCAGGGGGTAAAGATGGAAACACATGAAGAAATTGAAAGTGAACTTCTAAACTACTTCAAGCAGGCTCATCATGAGCCACAAATAGACAGATCGCACGCCATAGAAAAATTACAAGGAACATTCCAAAAGTTATTAGAGAGGATCATAACCAACTCCTCCTCAGGCCTGTCAAATTACAGGAGGTGGAAACTGCAGTTCATCAATTGAAATATGGGAAGGAGCCTGGCCCGGACGGATTCACCTCCTATTTTTTCCACAATTTATGGGCGCTGATTAAAATGGAAGTCTGGCAGGTAGTTGAGGAATTGAGAACTTTGAGATGGATGCTTCCAGCCATGAATGATACTTTGATCGTCCTTATTCCCAAGGAACCTCAACCTACTACCCCTAAAAAATATAGGCCTATTGCCCTATGCAACATAATCTACAAGATTGTCTCCAAAATCATTGCCTCCAGACACAAATTGCTGCTCCCTCTTATCATTTCGCCTGAGCAATCTGGATATGTCGAAGGTAGGCAGACTATGGATGGCATCATCCTTACTTATGAAATTATCCACTCCCTGAAGCACTCCAAAAATTCAGGTATTCTCCTCAAAATAGATCTTTCAAAAGCATTTGATAGCTTAAGTTGGCCGTATATCAAAAAAACTTTAATTGCTTTTGGTTTTTCTCTTCCCTGGGTAAGGTGGGTCATGAGTCTCATCTCCTCCTCCTTTTCTATTCTGATCAATGGTATTCCCTCCTTCCCCTTTCATCCTTCTCGTGTTATTAGATAGGGAGACCCTCTTTCCCCCTTCCTATTCATTATTATGGCAGAAGGGTTAGGCCACAGCATTAAAATAGCTTAGCAATCACAGCTCCTAAGAGGATTGTCCTTTCATAACTCTACTTCTTTCACCCACCAGCAATTTGTTGATGACAACATGCTTTTTGGTCATTCATCCGTCCAGGAAGCTCGCTAGCTCAAAAATATTACTAACGGATTTTTCGGAAGCTTCAGGAGCTAATATCAATGAAGCCAAATCCCAAATTTTCTTTTTTCATACCCATGCTAATACCCAAGCTTCCATAGCTCACATTCATGGATTCTCTATTGCTGTCCTCCCTTCCAAATATCTAGGAGCACCCATGACTTCCTTGGCCTTGAAGCACTCTTCTTGGAAGATCCTTTTAGAAAATCTGGAGGCTCGCCTTACCTCTTGGACTCATAGGGCCCTCAATATGGCAAGTCGTGTAGTCCTTATAAAAACTGTCCTTCAATTAATGTCGTTGTACCTTTTCTCAATCCTAGCTGCTCCCAAGTGGATTCTAAAAGAAATTAAACATCTCTAGTGATCTTTCTTATGGGGCAATTTAGGTCAAATTCACAAATGGGCTCTAGTCAAATGGGACATAGTGTGCTTTCCAAAATGCACTGGTGGAACTGGACTGAGGGACCCTTATCATAGCAACGAGGTCATGGGCGCTCACATCTGGTGGAAATGGCTTACTGTGCCATTCACCCCCTAGAGCACTCTATGGACAACAAAATATGCCAGTAATCACCCAAAATAAGAACTAATATGAATGTTAGAAGCTAGCATGGGCTCCCTAATCTAGAATTCGACCAAGCAACACAGAAGCCTAATTCAGCAGCATAGTTTCTGGGAAGTTAAGGATGACAATACAACACGGTTCTGGGAAGATTCCTAGTAGCAATAGACCAAGTTAAAGGACCTAATCTCACCTCTTCATCTTTCAGAGCAAGATATACAGAAATATGACAAATACAAACGTTTTTGGAATCCTTCTAGAACACAAGGAAACATGCAATAGATTAGGGTGGACCAAATCTTAAGACATGGAATAGAACAAGCTCAATAGACTCTTGATATAGAATTAATGAAGAGGAAAATACAACATTCAGATGAAATGGATATTCTTAGATGGGGCTACGGAGAAAAAGGTATCTTCACCACTCAAGAGTCTTATAATATCATTATCAAGGAACATATGGTCAAAGACCCTCTCTGGAGCAACGTCTAGGACCCTACCGTCTGGCCGAAAGTCTTAACCTTTCTATGGCTTTTATGTCAAAACAAAATCCTCACATGGGACAATCTCAGGAAGAGAAACTGTCATGGGCCCTCCCTGTGCCCCAATTGTAGGAAAGAAGAGGAATCCACAAAGCATCTTATGCACTCTTGTCAACTTGCTCGCAAGCTTTGGGAAAAAGTTAGTTTTTAATGCCAAAAGGAAGGAAGAATGCATGGGGACATCATAGCCACTGTTCGTAATTGGGATCATAACCCATATCAAAGAAAGATTTTAAATTTATTATGGAAGCTTAGTCTGGGCTTCCTCATGTGGACTATTTGGAAGGAGAGAAACCAGAGAATCTTTAGGGATGACTCCTCACCCCTGGAGAATCTTTGGAAAATGATCTATCAAAATATCAAGGAAACCTTACTTCTCCAAACCTGGCATGAGGAGGACTTTCCTTCTCTCCCCCATGAAACAAATATCTGGGAAAATTGGAACCTTCAGTGGAATCAAGAATCAATAACCAAAGGAACAACTCCTCCAAAGGGCAGAACACCTGAAAAGTGGCTTCCTCTTCCCAAGCATATGTTCCAGCTTAGCTTCGATGGAGCCTCGAAAGGAAATCCATGCAAAGCAGGCTTTGGAGGGATATTTAGAGAATATAAGGGTGCTCCTCTTCTAACATTTTCAGGTTCACATGGATGGGACACCAAAAACTCAGCCGAATGGGAAGCACTATGGTAAGGTCTTATTATAGCTCAAAAAAGGGGATACTTTCCGCTTATTATAGAAGGTGACTCTAGATCCTCATAAATATGGTCAACAAAATGATGCAAGGCATACCTTCAAGCAAAGTGAGAAACAGTTGGAGAATGGCAAAGCGGCTTGAACTCATTGAAATCTGGCTCTCTTCTCACAGAGCGATCACTCTCAAGCACATACGCCGGGAAGGAAATAAAGTGGCTGACTTATTGGCTAATATTGGAGTAGAAAGTGGATTGGATCTTCATATAGGCTCAATTTCCAGACTCGCATCTGAAATCTAATCAATGGAATACCAAAATTTGGTGAAGAATGAAATGAAATAGGGAGGAGAAGAGCACCCGGATGTGAATGAAATTCGAGCTCATTAATGGCGTTTAATAGGAACAATAGCGGTTGGCCTTGCTAGCTGTTGGCCAACACTATTATCCGTGACCAGATATGGCACCTGAAGGTTCACCTAAGGCAAGAGCAGGTCCACCTGCAGGATGTCTTAAATTATCACTTTAGCCGAGACAAGGCAACTAATAGTTTAAACATTTTTCCCTTCAACCCCATTGTTTGCCTCCCTTCCTTAAGCATCTTCCCGCTCAAGCAGGAAACCCCTACAGTAGAATTGTTACAAGAAATCACTATTGGCTTCTTTGTTGTCTTGATTTTGGAAATGGGCTTCATTTCTCCCATTCCCAGCTCTGCCCTTTAAACTCAGTTCAGGCACCCACTGTGCATTCTCTGCTTCCCATCCATGAGCCCCATTCTTTTGAGCTTCTCCTTTGCCGCCTCACCATGGTCTGTCACCGCATGAGGAGTCACCATGGAGGTAGCCGAGATGGTCGAGCTCACTCTTAGGCAACTCATTTTGTTGATCAGCCACCGCCCCCTGCCTCTCTGCCATCATCTCAAGGTAATTCTCCCCCTCCCAGCCCGCCTCGCAAACCCTTTCCACACAACGCCTTCCATTCAACTCATTTCAAATTTCAGAGCAGCCTGAATAGGCCCAATATCACGGCTATTATTACCATCATCTTCTCTAAAGAAGAAGATATGCCTAATGCTTGAGCGCGTACCTCGGTAGAGCATTCTCAAGACATTCGCAGAATTTTTTACAGTCATGGCTCTTAGCAGAACCTGGCAGAAGAAGGTAGGGCAGTAAAGCATGGTGGATAGCATGAGGAAGGTGATACTACAGGTGACACTAGGCAACTAGGTGGTAGATCTCATGGAGCCACAATTTCGATGGCTATTGCCAATAGCTCAAGCGGCACTTGTCAAGCGTTGGATCCTCCAGGTGATAGCACAGTTGGTGACATGGTGAAGGAAGGTGAAATATGGTATGATAATTCTTGCCCCATCGTTGAGGAGTCACTGGACCAGGACGTCCCCATGTGATGCCACTTGGACTCCCTTGTGCAATCTCTGAGTTTTGTTACTGATTGGTTAGGTTCAGTTGTTTATGGTTTTGTGGTTCTATTTATGTTTTTGTGGCTCAGTTGTCTATGGTTCTGTTGTTGACATATACAACAATTTTGTCAATTGGTGTTGTCTCAACTACTTCAAATGGGGTTCTCATTCTGGTTTTGTCGTTGTATTCCCACTCCTATGCATGGTGTTTTGCAAAATGTAATTGGTTTTCCCAAATATGGGACAGTTTTGATGTCCAGAAGGAACTCAGATGCTCTCGGTTGAGGCTTCTGCCTCATTATAATTATATTTTTCTTTCCTTTTAATAGAATTTGTTTTTACAGAGAAAAAAAAACTTTTTACTGGATTCAATGAGACCAATTACCATATTATTAAGTAAAATAGTAGATGTAATTGCCAATAATCTAGTGTCTTTTGGGATGTTACATGTTCCCACCTTTGACGAAACACCGTCCTCTATGTTTATTCTAATCCATGAAGCAAATTTGGGTATGCTTGTCACATAAGATCTTCATATTCCCAGGTAGCTTCCTTTTAGCAAAAGTGCCTCCACCGCACTTTAACCTAGGTGATAGTTCACCTCTGCAACGTGACTTCTCTCCCGTCGAGGATACATATAGGTTCTAATAGGAACTCTCCATCTAGTTCGACCTGTTAGCACACCATATTCAATATTAATTCATATAATTTTCAATCAAATATATACTTACCCCATAAAATAATTTGTACTTGTGTATCCTACCCATTAATAATGTGTCTAGAATCATGCACATACTTCTTTGACAAAGAAACATTAAATACATTATGAACCCTGATATGGCTTGGAAGGGAAAGCTGATAGGCTACCAGTGCTATCCTTTCCAAGACCTGAAAAGGTCCACAAAAATGGGGTGCTAGATTAGCACAACTACCCCACTAAAGGATGTTTTTCCTTGGTTTAATCTGAACATAAACATGTTCTCATATTTGGAATTTGTTATCAATTATTTTCTTATTTGCATAAGCCTTCTTCCTATATTGGGAAAAATTTAAATTCTGTCGAACCTTTCTCACCTCTAGCTCCAGTTCTGCCAAGATATTAGGCCCCAAAATCAATTTATCCTTTGGACCACTCTAGTTAGTAGGGGTCCTACACTTCCTGCCATATAGTACTTCATAGGGACTCATTTTTTAATGACTCATGGTAGTTGTTATTGTAAGTGAATTCAACCAGATGGATGTATTCTTCCCATTTGGTGGCTTACTACATCACATACATTCACAACATATCCTCCTGTACCTCATTTACTCGTTTTGTATGTCTGTCTGTCTCTGGCTGATAGGAAGTTCTCAACTAAATTTGTGTACCTAGCCTTGTAAAAAGGGCTTTAAAAATTGTAGATGTAAACTTTACATCCCTATCAGAAATTACTACCTTCCGCTGGCCATGTAGCCAAAATATCTCATCCATGAAAACATCTGCAATTTCCATCATCTTATAAGTCGACTTAACATGAATAAAATGAGTAGCCTTGCTTAATTTAGCTACTATCACCATGTTGGAATCATGGTGTCTCCCTGATTTGGGTAATCTCGTTATAAAATCTAATTTAATCACTTCCTATTTCCATTCAGGAATTGAGAGGGGATGGAGTAAGCCAATAGAGTTTCAGTGTTCCGCTTCAACCTGTTGACACTTTAAACATAGCTAAATATTCAAAAATATATTTATTCATACATGGCCAAAAGTAATCCTTTTTAATTACAGATAATATTTTTGGTATCCAGAATGGGCATCATAGGGGCTATGATAGAATTCATCCAACAATATTTGTTTAAAAGTCATTTGATTAGGAACATAAATCCTTCCTTTAAAAGTCAACAATTCCCTATCATTTATACTATAACCAGATTGTTTTCTCGAGTCTTGTGTCTTCTTAACCTGCTATCTCAAAAATTCATGCTTTGGATATTTAAGAGCAACCTCTTGAAGTTGTTTTGGTACATCAAACTATATGTGGTGGTACCTAATTTCATATACATATTGTACATTCCTACTCAAGGCGTCAGCCACGCAATTTTCTTTCCATTTTAGATGCCTTATCAAAATCAAATTCACACAGGAATGTAGCCCACTTGGCTTGACGTGCATTCATATTAGGCTCTTTTAAAAAATTGGTTAGACTACTATGATCCGTTATTAATAGGATTTGTTTTCCCAATTGGTAATGATGCCATACTTTTAAAGTGTGTACCATCGCATTAAGCTCTAAATTGTATGTTGAATACTTTTTTTTGGTTTCCTTTAAATTGTTTGACTCGTTGGCTATTACTCGACCCTCCTACATCAAAACACCCACTAATCCTTCTTGACAAGCATCACTGCACACAATAAATAGTTTTTCTATATCAGAAACTTTTAACACTAGAGTGGATGTCATCGAGCGTTTCACTTTCTCAGAACTATGTTGACATTCTTCTATCGACTTAAAAAATCCCTTTCTTTTGTAAGGATGTTATGGGATAGGCGATCCTAGAGAGCCCCTCAATGAATCAATGGTAGTAACTAGCCAATCCCATAAAATATTGAATATCAACAACTTTTTAAGGGACCATCCAATCTAGAATTGTTCTGATATTCTCTGGATCTACCAAAATACCCTAGGAAGACCTTACGTGTCCTAAATACTCGATCTGTTATTTCTAGAGGTCACATTTACTGAACTTGGCATAGAGTTGGTTTTCCATTAATGTTTAGAGAACTATTCATAGATGCACTTTATGTTCTTCTGTATTCCTTGAATAGATTAGAATCTCATGAATAAAAATCAGAACAAATTTGTCTAAATAGGGATGAAAAATCCCATTCATCAAACTCATGAAGGTTGCAGAAGTAATTGTAAGCCTAAATGGTAACACAATTAATTCGTAGTTATCATAGCATGTTCTAAATGTGGTTTTGCAACTGTCTTCATCTTTAATTTTGATATGAGTGTCGCCTGATCGAAAATTGGTCTTGGAGAATATCGAGGTCCCCTTAACTTGGTCAAATAGATCATCGATCCTTCGTAAATGATATTTATTTTTTACCGTCAACTTATTCAGTTGTCTATAGTCAATACACAATCATAGGTTTCCATATTTCTTTTTTACAAACAATAATAGTGCACCCCAAGGTGGCACACTTGGTCTAATGTACCCTTTTTCTAGCAGTTCTTGTAATTGAATTTTGAGTTTAGTCACCTTAGGTATGCCCATTTGATATGGCATTATGGATACTAGTGAAGCCCCAAGAATAAGCTCTATGGTAAAGTCACTACTCCTTTTTGAAGGTAAACCTGATATTTCCTCAGGAAATACATCAAAAAATATACTGTATGATGGGTATGTTTTCTATTGCAACCAACTTATCCTTGGTGTTAGTATATCCCACATATATTGTGAAAATTTGACACACTTTCCAGACACACTTATTAAGCTGCTTAGCATTGATGGATCTCAATTTGACACTTCCTTTAATACCTTTAATTTCTTGTTTCTTTCCTTCATCTGTAAGGAAACTAATTGTTTTCTCCTTACAATTGACTAGGGACCAATGTGCTTCCAACCAATCCATTCCAATATGGATGTCGTATGATCCCAAAGGTAGTGGTGAGCTCCAGTATTGTAGCAATAATGCTACAACTCCTGGGGCTTCCTGTCTCTTAATTTTATCAACCCGGTAGTTCGTACAAACTTGGAAGCGGCGGTGCTATATGCACAAGTACT
>APFE031687866.1:8945-21790 GCA_000404065.3 Pinus taeda | reverse complement strand
AATATTTAAATTTTAAATTATAATTAAATAATAAATATCGACACTAATTTGGGCAGAAACGTGGAGAGCGATGGCAAAAACGTGGAGCAGAAACAAGGCTTGAAGCTTAGGGTTAGCAGAAGCAGTCAGGGTAGAACTCGAGAGACGTCGGCATCCATAAGAGAGGTCCCTAGAGAACAGACTCGGCTTGTAAAGAAATATCAAGCAAGCGACAGGGGTTTAACCAAGTTCGTTTTGAACTGAAGGGCGCGATGGAAAGCAGGAAAGGGAGGGGAGAGATCCTCTCCTATAAAAATATAGCGGCAGGAGAAGAAAGTGGGAGCAGGTCACAGAGTAAGACAAGGGGGAGCAGCAGGGAGGCACCGGTTCTAGGGAACCAGTGGCAAACCAAAACAAAAGGCCGATGTTTACCGAGGGCACAGGAAAAACCCAGGTATGTTATCCCTAATAACAAACTTGAAGAATATAGATGCTATATGAGGGATCATGCATTAATATGCAAGTTTATCGGGTTTTGGCCCACTGAGAGGGATCTAGTAAAATGGATGCAGCAACGCTGGAAACCAAAAGGACACATATATTTAAAGTTAGGAGAAAAAGGGTTTTTTACAGTAATATTTGCTAACTTGGAAGATAAGGAAAAAACTTTCGAGGAAGGACCATACTTTATGAATAATTTAGGACTGCTTATGAGACATTGGGAGGAAAGATATAACCCAGAGAATGAGAAAATGCTAGCCGCTCCTATCTGGGTCAGACTATTTGGTTTGCCGGTAGAGTTCTGGGACCCGGATATTCTTGAAGGAATTGGCAATTCAATCGGGACCTTTGTCGAAGTGGCTGAATCGAAAAAAAGGGGGAAGTATACATCCTATGCTAGGATATGCGTCTACATGAATATAGCAGAGCCACTACCAGAATATATAGAGTTAGAGTACCAGGACGAGATTTGGCAGCAACCACTGGACTATGAACACATTCCCTTCAGGTGTAGAAGGTGCCATGAGTATGGACACCTGTTCAAGCAATGTCCACAAAAATGAGAAGAGGAGATTATTAAAAAAACAGGAAGAAGAACAAAGAAGGGTAGAGAAAACGGAGGGAGGACACACAGGTTTCCAGGAGGTAAGCAGAAGGAAGAAATCAGGGAAAGATGGAGAAAAGCTACAAGAAAAGTCAAAGCCTATAATAATAGAAAGCCAGAACAAATTTCATGTCCTTCAAGAGAATGAAGATGAGGGAACAGGTGCAATGGTCGAAGAAGAAGAGAACGAGAGTGAACCAATGGAAGTCAGCAAAGAAACAAAGGATGAAGCCACAATAATGGCTAGGGAGAATGAAGAAGAGATAGGAGTAAATCCTGAGATAACTTCAGAGCAAACCCAAATGGAATTAGGGTCACAAAATGATTCAGGGACAGAAGAGGAGAAAATCATGAGGAAGTTGTTACAAGAATGGAAAAATCTTGACGAGAGATTTATTCCAGAAACTCAGAAACAACTATACAAGGATACATTCCAAAAGTACAAAGAAAAAAGAGGTAGAGCAGGGGAAGAATTAACAGGACAAATAGGGATATATGAAAATAACAACATGGGAATGGAAGGCATTGGCAGAGGAGGCCGGAAGAGGGGAAGAAGAACACTGAACGAGACTATTCAAGATGTAGGTGAGATTCTGGTTAACTCAGGCAAGGTGATACCTCTATCAGAGGTTTTCCAACAACCACCCAAGAAGTTATAAATGATAATTACAAGTTGGAATATTAGGGGTCTCAACAGTAAAGGAAAGCAGAGGTATTTAAAGGAGAGATTGAGGAAAGACAAAACGGGAATTATGATAATCCAAGAAACGAAGATTACAATGCAACAGATGGAAAGAATAATCAAAAAATTAAAAATTCAATATGAAGTAATGGGACAAGATGCGATTGGCACAGCAGGCAGGTTAGCAATCATGTGGAACCCGGAGGAGTTAATATTTGAAAAATGGACAAGTCTCCCCAGAATCTTAATTGGTTCTTGCAGAGTGGTAGGATCAACAGAGAAAGTTCTTATTATAGGGGTCTATGGACCACATATAACAGGGGAGAGAGAAAGATTCCTAAAGAATGTGCAAGAAGCTAGAAGACTCTATCCAGAAATGCCGTGGATAGTAGGAGGAGATTTTAATATGATTAGAACAGTGGATAAGAAAAAAGGAGGAATAAGAAGGCCGGATCAGTTTATGGATATGTTTAACGAAATGATTTCTGAGCAGAGGTTGGTAGATATGCTAACTATTAATGGCATTTATACATGGAATAACCATAGAGGAGGGAAAAATCAGATCGCATCTAGACTAGACAGGTTCCTAGTTTCAGAGTCGATCATGAATAGAGATGTGTTTTTGGAAGCCAAAATAATGCCAGCTATTGGTTCAGACCATTGGCCAGTCAGGCTGGAGATAGATATAAAGAAAAACTCAGGTAAAAAGACTTTTAGATTTGAGTCCTTCTGGCTTAGGAATCCCCAGTTTTTGGAAAAAGTAGAGGAGTGGTGGACTCAAAGTACAATGCAAGGAAAAGGGAAAATGCACACTTTTCATCTAAATTAAAAGAAATGAAGGGGAAGATTAAAAAATGGAACAAGGAGGAGTTTGGGAACATAATGGAGGAGAAACAAAAACTAGAACAAGAAATGGAAGAAATCCAACAAAGAATAATAATAGAAGGAAGAACAGAGGAAAGTTGTAAGACAGAAGGAATCCTAATAAGTAAACTGGAGGAGAGAAGGAAGCAAGAGGAGATCCTCTAGAGGCAAAAATCCAGGATCAACTGGCTGAGAGAAGGAGAAAGAAATACTAAATTTTTTCATCAAGCCATGGTACAACATAGACAGAGAAACGGGATTCTATCCATAAAAAATGAAGCAGGGGAAAGGGTTATAGAACAAGAAGGGATAGAGAAAGTCGTTGTTGATTATCATAAAGATATCCTGACTGAGCCTCAAAATGATCGGTCAGCTGCTATTGAGAATATATGCAAGGAAATTCCCAAGTTGGTAATAGAGGAGCAGAACAAAGCCCTGATGCGAGCAGTGACTATAGAGGAGTTAGAGGAAATAGTGATGAACATGAAGAAAGGCAAGGCACCAGGCCCGGACGGGTTTACAACGGAATTATTCCAAGCAGGATGGCGATTTCTGGGTAAAGATATTTTGGAGATAGTTGAAGAATCCCGTATGAAGAAAAAGGTATGGCAAGCGTTAAACTCGACCTTCTTTACCTTAATCCCGAAGAATGCTAATTCAGAAAATGCGCAGGGTTTCCGCCCAATTGCTTTATGTAATGTTATTTACAAAATCATAGCCACCCTGATAGCGAAAAGGCTAAAACCCCTCCTGGAAAATCTAATCTCCCCAGAACAAACAGGGTTTGTTGAGGGGAGACAAATCCTTGACGAGCTAGTGGTAACTCAGGAAGTCATTCACACCATAAAGGAAAAGAAGCAGAAAGGAATGATGATAAAGTTAGACTTGTCCAAAGCCTATGACCGATTGAACTGGAAATATCTTAAAAGAGTCTTGGAGGCCTTTGCGTTCAACAATAGATGGATAGAATGGGTGTTCAACATGATTTCAACACCGAATTTCTCAATTCTAATTAATGGGATACCCTCAACTTCTTTTAATGCTTCAAGAGGAATAAGACAAGGGGACCCTCTTCGCCTTTCCTCTTCATCCTGGCAGCGGAGGGGTTAGGGAGGTTCTTCAAAAAGGAACAGAGGGAAAGAAAAATCAAAGGTCTAAAGCTGTGGGGGAGCAATCTTCCCATAACTCATCAGCAGTTTATGGACGACATAATGCTATTTTGCGAAGCAACAATAAAAGAAGTTAAGGGTATAAAAAGAATACTGGATATATTCATGGAGGCTTCAGGTATGGAAGTGAACAAGGAAAAGTCCTGTAACTTTGTTTTCAACACCCTGGAGTCGGTCAAATCTCATCTTACAAGGACGTTAGGGTTCAGACAAGGAGAGCTACCAACAAAGTACCTGGGAAATCAGATTGATTTTCATCCAACCAGAATGGTGAATTGGCTACAGGTTATAGAGAAAATCAAAAATAAATTGGCAAGCTGGTCGTTTAGAACACTGAATATAGCGGGTCACATTGTCCTTGTAAAATCAGTCCTTCAAGCAATCCCCATTTATCCTTTGTCTATTATGGCGGCCCCCAAAGGGGCTTGTTCCAAGATAAAAGGGCTATACGGAAAATTTATTTGGGGAGGCCCTAATCAGCAGAGGAAATGGGCTTTAGTTTCTTGGAAACATCTGTCAAAGAGGAAAGAAGAAGGAGGCCTTGGATTAAGAGACCCGGAAATGTTAAATAGCGTGCTGGGGGCTAAATTATGGTGGCGGTGGATGAGAGGAGGCAATGATCTTTGGAAGAAGATATGGGCTCACAAGTACAACATGCCAAGAACTACGAAAGAGATCCTCAGGGTGGAAGAGACCCCAAAAGGATCCACAATTTGGAACTTGGCAAGTCAGAATAGGAGTATAGTTAACAGATTTGCCTTCTGGGAAATAAGAGGAAGAAATGCCAGATTTTGGGAGGAAGGGTGGCAACAGAGAGACAGACTTGTTAATATTCAAACTCTCCAAAATATACAACAAAAGGCGCTCAGGGAAGGAAGGAAATACGTAAAGAATTACTAGAAAGAAGGAGACTCAGATGGAATATGGAGAAAATGGAGTAGGTCAAAAGAATGGATGGAAAACATCAACCAAGAACAACAAAAAGAATTCGTGAAAGAAGTCAAATCTAGGAAGATAAAACTCAGGAATGGGGAAGATATTTTGAGGTGGGGAAAAACTATGAAAGGTACCTTCATGGTTAAGGAAGCATATTACTTGATCGAAGCTCAAGAGAGGATAGAGAAAAACCTGGAATGGAAAATCATCTGGGAAGGCAAATGGTGGCCAAAGATAGCCTTATTTGCTTGGTTGGTTGGTAAGGAAAGAATATTAACATGGGATAAAATTCAAAAGAGGGGCCTTCTCGGCCCTTCGAAATGCAGCCTATGCAATAGAGAGAATGAGACCCAGGACCATATCCTGAATAACTACTGGTATGCAATGCAAATTTGGAATGAAACAAGAAAGCTCTATGGCAAGGAAAAGAGAGATCCCATAAATATAAAAGGAACCATTTTTCTCTGGAGTAAGGAAAAATTCAACTGCAAAGTGATTAAGCGGGCATGGGACTTGACAGTGGGGTTCACGATCTGGTTTCTCTGGAAAGAAAGAAACCGAAGGGTCTTCCTTGATAAACATATAAAACCAGAAGAAATATGGAAGGGCATTCTAAGTGCTGTTAGGGAAACGATCTCAACGGAGGATTGGAGTGAGGAAGATTGGAAAACGAATCAGGAGGAAGGACAAATACTGTTAAAATTGAATATGAAATATGAAATGTTATACCCCAGGAAAGAGAATAGGCAGAATAAACAGGCTCAAAGTCCAGAGCAGTTTAAATATCCCAAAGAGAATTTCATTAAGTTAAACTTCGACGGGGCGTCCAAAGGGAACCCAGGGAACGCAGGTTTTGGTGGAATGTTCAGAGACAGTGAGGAAAACATCAGATGGATCTGTGCAGAGTGGGGAGGGGAAATGACAAATAACGAAGCTGAACTATGGGCGGTTCACCAGGGCTTAAGGATAGCAGTGAGGAATAACTATAGGAACTTAGAGATAGAAGGGGACTCTCAGGTGGTTATTGAGATGATCCGAAAACTTAATAATGGGAAAAATTGGGAGCAGATAGTGGGCAGCTGGAGAACAGCTTCGATAGTACAAGACTTGGGAGAAATCCTCAAGAGTTTTGATTACATAATAATCAACCACGTCAAAAGGAAAGGAAATAGGGTGGCGGATTTCCTCACCAACTGGGGGAGCAATGATCCGGAAGGGAAGGTTGATAGCAGATGGCAGAATGAAATGGAGAACCCGAGGTGGAAGGAGTTGGTCATCATAACAAAACAGGACCATGAGACAGCTACAAATCAATAGGAATGATTATAAGAGACCCCCGATCGGGGTGAGTTGGGCGGCGGGCCAAAGATTGAAGTTCAGGCGGGAGAAGATGATCTTCAAAGCGGGGGAAGATCATGTAATGATGGCCCGATGCAGCTGGACCATCAAGGAGATTCACATTTCAAGGTGGAGCGTAAGAAGAATAGGGAGGAAGGGAGGTGATATTGACCGGACGTCAGACAGGAACGGTAAGGTTGCAGGCTCAAGCGAGGGTCGAAAAGACAGGGATGTTAAGTGTAGGAACAGGTGGTAGAAGGATTCCGCTCCCATTGCAGGCGGAAGGCGGAGGACGCAGACGAGGAAAGGAGGTTGGCATGATAAATACCAGCAGAGAAGGGAGGAACGAAAAGCTAGTGAGAAGAAGAGCGCAGTGCGGCAAATAGGCTTTGGCAACCAAGAGCAGCATTGTAAGGAGTACAGAGTAGTTTCGTGGGTGAGGATGGAAACCAGAAGGCGTGGGAGAAGCAGGGAGTCTGCTGCCACTGAAGAAGCGAATAAGTGGAGTGCAAAGGGTAAAGTAATGGCGTCGGAGCAAGTTGGTGGAGAGACAGTCACGGTCCCGGATGACAGTGAGGAGGAGGTCGAACTGTTCGACTCAGATGATGACAATTGCCATCAGACGCGGGTTAAACGGGGAAGGAGTGAGGCAGTTGAGACAGAAGGTAGTGAGGAATTGTGGGAGGGTGAAGGCTGGAAAAGATGCGAGCGTGGAGGAGTTAAAGAAGAGGGCAGCACGTATGACTCGAGCAGGCAGACTGCAGTAGGAGAAGGCAATAGGAAAAGGGGCAGGGGAGGTCGGAGAGGTCAGCGAGGCAGAGGCAGGGGAAAAACAGGGGGTTAAAGGGAGGAGGAGGTTCTAGCTTATAGCAGGAAAACCAGGGAATCAGTGGGAAGGAAAGTGTAGTTTGCTGAAAGGGCTTACTACTAGAATACTAACAAAGGGGTGAGGAGAATTATTCAGCATATGGAGGAGGAGGCTATCCAGGGACAATCTGACCCTGAAATGGAGGATTGGGTTTATCTCCTCCCGGATCCTGGTAATACGAGAGGCCGCATGACCCTTTATAAACAAGCATTGCATGTTTATTGGGTCATGAAGAGGTTGCTTGCCAAAGCTATGGAACATGTAGGTATGGAAATGGCAGAGCTTTCTCAAGGGATTCCTAACCTCAAGAAGGAACTGAATAATATACAGATTGCCTTGCTCATGCAGGACAAGGGGATGGACAAAATTCAACAACAACTAAAGCAATGCCACCCTGACATCAAGAGGGATATGGACCAGCAACCAGGGAAGGAAGCATAGTCATGTTAGTTTACATCTTTTTTTGCTTTTATGAAGACAGCAGATGGTAGTTTTGTCATCAAATTTTGTTGTGATAGGTATAGAAGGAAGACTAGAAATATGGGTAGTCTTTACGATTGTATAATGCATATAGCATGGACAAATAGGTTTAAGACCTTTTATTTTTGGATGGCAGTAAAAGACTTAAGATGGCCAAAAATACCCGGTTTCCCCTTGGGGCGGGTTGAGGTCATCATGTTTATGTAATGATTTTGACTCGATGAAATAGAAGTAATAGTCCTTCCGCAGTTTACAAAAAAATAATAATAAATATGCCATGAATAATTAAATAAATATAAAATATGGAATAATAAAAACTCTCATTGTTGACTTTTAAATTTATTATAAATAAAATATTTTCTAGAATCAATAAATTTCGATTAAGTATTAGGATGAGAGCATTGAGAATAAAAAATTAAATTTAGAAATAAATTTGACTAAATAAATAAATATTTAGTCAATTAAATTAAATTAATTAATCATTACGCGTAGTGTTCAACTATTACGGGACATTTCACGACGTGGTGGTGGTGGACGTGAACGGTTATAAAACCTGTACTGCAGGGAAATCAAAGTTGTACAACACTGGCAATGACATGATTGCTTTGAATAAGGGTCCTAACTACTATATTTGCAGTTTTCATGGCCACTGCTCTGCTATGGCACTATGGTGAAATAGTGAATAAGTATGGAACTATTTGCAGGATCCATTGCATTCACTCGATTTTTATGGATGACGAACACAAATGCCTTGCAATGTCCCTCATGACTTCTTGCAATGTTACCACTGGGCATCCTAAACAACCCATTTTTCCATTGTGATTTCCAATCAAGGCCACTCTTTAATTATTCTAATTAGTGTTACTAGTGTCTCAACACAATATCATTTTTTTATTTTAATTTAATTCTTTTAATGGCATTAATTATTTATACAAAATTAAATAATACAAATTTATACTAAAAGGGACTGCAAGAACACAACCCCTTCTTTCAAGGTTAAAACAATGAATTGGGCGAGGAGAGAAGAGGGAACCATTTTTATTGCAACGAAATAAATTAGTTGGTGCCTCTTGAGTTTTGTTGTGGAGGTTGGTTCTACCCTCTGATTGAGCTCTTAACCATTGGCAATCTAGTATAGCTATGTTTCTGAGGCCCATCACTTGTATCCTACTTAAAGAAATTTCTTGGGTCCAATTGTAAAGTTCAAACCAGCCTTAATATGTATCCTTTTCCTTCCATAATAAATTTCATTGGAGACATCCATAATGCCATGTGGATTGCTCATATTCCCCATTTTGTCAATGATTAATGGCAAGGTCATAGTCATCACTTAAGGGCACACATTTTTCCATCTCAAATCTCCATTGGTCATCATCCATATGACGCAATATTATGTTATAGTTTCAATCCAAGGCACTTTCATCCAACACCTCTTCTACATGCTCCACAAACCACTTTTTATGCATTGGATGAAACAACTAGACAACTTTATGACCTCCTTTCTCAAATAACATAATTTTTTTTATTTTTATATCTATAATGACATCATTATCAAAATCCTAATTAATAGTTAGTAATGATGAGATGGATCTTTTACAACCAATATCTCAATGAGCTACACTACATAACTATTGACATTCTTAAGATTGACTACCATCTACTCTAGTCTACCAATTAGAAAATTGTGTAATTAGTTCGAAAACCATGACTACATTGACAAGTATGCCAATTTTAGTCATCACATGAACTCGCATGATTTCATCAATATGATATTCGTATCTAAAACCAAATCCAATATATCTTTTTTGGGGCTAAGTTATTCTTACAGTTTTGACCAATACTTCTACAATTTATTTCTCAATTAGCTATAACTTTATCTTCTTTTCCTCTTGTTTAGAAGGTTTCGTACAAATTTCTTCACGTTTTCATGTTTCCGTGACTAGAAGGATTTTCTCTTTTAAGACTTATTATGTTTCAAAGAAATATTAATAGTCCATGTTGTCAAAACCAATCCATTGAACTTGATGTTCCAGACTACCCAAAACATTACAACAAAGTAATTTGATAAGCCCTTAATTTTCCAAGACTTCATACTTTTGTCCCTTGAATTTGCTACTCATCCCATTTAATGGTTGCAACAGAAAATAGGGGATACTTAAGGTATTTTCTAATTGAAGGTGTCACAAATTCATGAGATGATACAATAGTATAAATTGGTATGCATAAACCACACTTATTATACCTTCAAAGGAGATATACTTGTGCATTTGATAGGCTAATTCATTTCATGGTGCTAGTAGGCTCTCTTTTTTAGTCCATTATTGTTACTTCCATTCATCATGCTCCAAGAAGAAATCCTTCTTGGTGAGAGTGTGTTATTTCCTTTCTTCTTTGTGCCATGGAGACCCTCTTGGGACCCTAGTGATCTTCTTGATCATCTCTTCATTATAAAAAAATTCTAACAGCTTTACTATAGGTACATATTTCTATCCCCTATAATTTTGAAAATTCAAAGAAAATTCAAGAACAATGTCACCATTATATCCCCTTAGCTTCTCAAAGTATTCTATCCAATGAATTATATGAAAAATATCAACCACTGCATTATTTTTATATACCCTATTGGGGTTTGTAGGTTTCCTTTCATTGAATCCTACCCCATTGTCACCCAAAAAAGAAAAGTGTAGGTTATCTTTTAGAGAAGGGTTTTCTTCCTTTGTAGAGAATTGAAGTTGTAAAGAGTTTCATGTAGGGTGGTTTTCAATCCAATTAACCTTGAGAAATGTAACCTAGTGATGGTGATTGTATCGGGTAAAGGTAACTAAAACAACGGTTTCTCATATATTTTTTCATAACAAATGTCTTGCAAGGAAATTTATATAGCAATTTTTTGATAGAAATGTTTAACAAAGATTATAATAACCATAGCAGATAATATTTTTTGAAATTTATATTATAAAAGAAATTAAAGCAACGTAGGCACCTACCACTATATTCTCCTTTTCTTGCACTTCATATAATGTTATCTATAGCTTCATGTAGGAGAGCTACATTTAGGCTGCACTAGACTTCAATGGATTTGATAAGGGGGAGTTTGCTTGAATGCAAGAAGTATTTAAAGGAAAGGTTATGGATTGTTTCAAACATGTCTTGGTTTACAACTTTGAAAATGACCGCAACTGTATCAGACTTCACTTCATTTATGCTTATCCCACTTCACTTATTTTCCACTTAAATTTTCTTAGCCACCATCTTACATTGATATTAGGCTTCTTGCTCATGACTGCAGTCTCATTATTGATTACAAGGACTTATTTAGTCACATAGTATACTCCAACTTACACCCCACCCCTCAAACTGCCCCCTCTGATGTGGTATTTCATGCCCAACTTAACTAGGTTTTGGTGTGAGTATTTTTTTGTGTTCATTTTAAAAATAATAATATTATTATGCTTGACCTTGCATGCAGACTAAATTATGTTGTATGAGAATATGAGTAAATGAGAAATACAATAAGAAAAGTAGTTTTTCTAACTTGGAGTGTATGAGGTTGGATGAATTATTGTTGTACGTCATTGAAGTGTCAACATGTATGTTTTTTGAATTATTTTCTATCGAGGATATTGTAAAAATATAGGGGTTCTTGTAGAAGCGTTGGTAAATGAAATTTTGTTTTTTTGTCTAATGTGATTGGTACCCTAAGAATTTCCAATTCAAAATATAAAGATCTGCAGATAAATGTTTCCGTAATCTACTTCATATTCCTACAAGTTTTCTATAAAAATTCAATTATTCTATAAGGAATTCTAAAGGGGCCACCCAAAGGATGAGACAATTGTTTGAAAGGCTAGAAAAAAGGTGAAGAAAGGTTGGATGGATAAAAATGACAATAATGAGAAGGTAATATGGTATGGTATGATGGTATGAATAGTTTTGTACTTATATGTCAATGATTAATTTTGCAGTAGAAATTAGAGAGTGATAGTTTCTCAAGAAATCTTTTGGAATGAAAAATGAAAATAATGGTAAATGAATAGTTGAATTGCTAGGTTGATTTTTGGCTTGGTACTAAGATGACTTGTATTCTTTGGTTGTAGATTCCTCATGAGGGTACCTACCTTCAAAACAAAAGTGTTTTTTCTTTTATTTCTCCTCTTTTCTTCTTTTTTCTATTTTCTCTCTCTTTTAGAGGGTAAGGGTGCCATGCCTACCTTTATCATTTCTCTAATCTACCAAGGTTAAAAAAAATTAGTATAGAAATTTATTGCAAACTTAGAGATACCTCTGGGTAAATTTCCCACTAGAAGTTTGTCCTTAGACATGTCAACGAGGTTTTCACTTGGGTATTTATCATGATTTTTATTATTATTTTCTTCACTTTGGGGCTTGAGTGGATTGAGAGCATTTCTTCCTTCACTCACATTCAAATCTTGTTTCTTTACTATCTTTGTAAACTTTTTCTTATTCAAGACCATTTGTAGATCTTAAGCTCAAAACCATTCACCAAAAGTCAAATTTTTTGTTCATCCATGGTTTTGATTTTAACAGAGCCGTTGTGATAACATTTTTAAGCAAAGTATGGTCTAAGCCATGTGGTCATGATTTTTTCTTTAAAATCCTTGAATTGAGAATCATATAGTAATACCCATTCTCTTTCCTTGAATTTTCAAGTTTTAATGTGTTTGTCATACCAAGTTTTTCCTTCCATCTAGACTATTTTAGTGTGAAAGCTCGTATTCTATGTTCTTCCAATACATTAAACTATTAGCTTCCTTATTTATGTAAATATAGTAAATCTTTATCAAAGTGTGAAGATGTCATTAAAATGACAAACTCAAATTCAAAAAGTAGCATGGTTTTTTTATCTATAAACCAACTTATAAAAATAAGTTTTATGAATCTCTTCCATATAATATTATATACATATTACTTTATAAATTAAAAACAAAAGTAAAATACGATTTCAAATTTTTTGAATTAAACAATTCAAACAAAATTACAATTCTAAAAAATATTTAGTAAATTTAAAACAAAACTACAAAAAAATTCCAAATGTAATGAAAACAACATCTATTAATTAGAATAAACTCCAACGGATTTCTAAATCTAAGGATAACTGCAAAAATCTATGAGTGTGAGATTTGGGGTTCACTCACAGTCAGTCAATTTCAATTTTAAATACGAAAGTACATCGATCATACATAGTTAAAACACTCGAAAATGTCATAGAATGAGGCGAAGGAAGGAAGCGATCCACCTCTCATACTAAGCAATTTCAAAAACGTGATGAGAATTAATCCTCATACGTTTATGGACTTAGCACAGTGTTTGATAATCAAACTTTTTTAAGACTTATAATTAATTTTATTTAAATAAGAGTATAGATTTATTTTAAGTAGGGATTCAGCTAACTTTAATGGAAAT
>APFE031687864.1:0-15877 GCA_000404065.3 Pinus taeda | reverse complement strand
CCAGAGGCATATTCTCTCTGTCTCTGACAGAGGCTACTATGTCTGGCAGTAAGTCTGCACTGTGTGCATGAGGTAGGAACGTGTGTTCCGTCTCGGTAAGGGCAAGAAGGAAGGACGTATGAAGGCTATCCCAGTACTCATGCAAATGTAACTAATGTCTATTCACGGACTAATGCTGGAAGTGACCGGGCCACAGACACATTATCGTCGTTGTCCAGGCCTATCTCAAGTTCGACTGACTCCCGGAATGACTGACTCACTACCGGCCTAACTCATCTCACCTGATAGGTGGTGCCAACCCCTATGTGGTAGCGGAACCTCATCCCCAATTAAGGGAAAGGGGCAGTCTAGTTTCGACCTAACCATGGGTAGGGGCCAAAGGGAGCCAGTTTCAACCTAACCTTGGAATGGGAGCCTCCACCTACAGAGATGATTCAATAAAGGAACCAACCACCTGCCCACAATGGAAGAGAAATGAGTGCTTGATTGCTTGCCCCCAAAACATCCCATGAGGTTCCGCTACTGGAAACACTCAGCGATGGACGATACCGCTATGGGGAAAAGAGCACCCTCGACAGACGATACCGCTATGGGCAGAAGAGCAAACGGCGATTGACGCTAACGCTAGGGGCAACGACTGGGTGGGCGAGAACAACAACAGCAACTGGGCAGGAACAACAGGAAAGAGAGAGAAACCACTCCAAATATGCTGTAAACCCAATAATAAGAAGAACAAAGAAAGAAAGGAACGTAGTCGCTTGCCCGCATCGGGCAAGGGACAAAGCATCAAACCTCCGCCAAGGTGAATAAGTAAAACTAGGAGGGAAGGGTGGTCAAAGTGCCGCCAAGGCAGATCTGAAAAAGTAAGCTTCAAATGGGTCAAGATGGCCAAGTTGATATGATCAAATGATAAGTAAAACTTCCCTAACCTCCGACTCCTGAAAATGCTATAATAGGATGCGCAAGCAGGCTCGACTGTTAACCCCCCAACCCAATAGAGAAACCCTAACCTTTAGGTGCTCGACCAAAAGGATGCGTAAGCAGGGCTCGACTTTGTAAGGAACCCTTTAGGGGCTTCGACTGATAAGGAGAGGAGGAGGACTTTAGCGTGCTCGACTGTTAAGGACCCTTTAGGGGCTCGACTGATAAGAGAGGAGAGCCCCCCACCCAATTAAGTAAATGAAGGGGAATCTTGAAACCTCCGCCAAGCTAAAATGGCCAAATTAGTAGAATGCGTAAGCATGCTCGACTGGCCGCCATCGAAATATGTGAAAACCTCCGCCTACTGAAAATGCTATAATAGGATGCGCACGCAGGCTCGACTGTTAACCCCCAACACAATTAAGTAAACCCTAACCTTAGGTGCTCGACCAAAAGCCCCCCCAACCAATAGTAAATTGAGGAAAGATGTGAAAACCTCGGCCAAGCTAAAAATGGCCGAATTAGTAGGATTGCTCGACTGGCCGCCATCGAAATATGTGAAAACCTCCGCCTAAGGGGATTGGGTGGGTAAATATTGGTCGAGCCTTAAAGTGCATCCCCAAATCGAGTTATCGCTTCATTCTTTGGGGGTTTTATATATTGCTCAAGGCTGCCTCTAGCTAGAAAATCACTATCATTATATATGTCATTACGCCATCTCGCCGAGGTGCACATCTCTATCTCTACCTAAACTACCACATGCTTCAATATATAACTAACTACGCCGTATCTAGGCAACCAAGCTACTTACGGAGGAGGCTTTATAATCTTTCCCATTATTGGTACCCTTCGACCCATGAGGGCTTATAAAACCGCCCCCATTATGGTAACCTTCGACCCAGGAAGGCTTATAAAACCGCAATAAAGATGCGTAAAGCAGGCTCGACCATAAGCCCCCCCCCCCAATAAGTAAATTGAAATACATTGCTTGCTTTGGTCACCTTCCAATGATGCCCTTCGGGGGGCGATCAGCTAATAATGATTGAACGAGGTGGGTTGCTTGGCTGAATAGAAAGAAAAGATATGAACTCTTGGGAACTTAATGAAACGATTAATGACCTATTAAATAGGAACTTGACAGTAAAGTTAGGCCTACCGCAATCACAAGGGCTGAGGAAGGAACCTTGACTTTGATGGAAGCCATGAGAGATAGCGATTAACTGGGGAAGGCAGAAAGGAAATAAGGGGAGAAAGAAGGAAGGGACATAACGGGTGAAAGAACCGCTGACTTAGAAAGAATTTCTGCTTAGGAATTGAGGAAGGTGGGGTGAATAGACAGGTGTATACATATAGCTAGGTGTGGCGATGGATTCTTTTATGTTTGGGAACCTATAGAGGATGCCTTCTCGTAATTGCTTCTATGTTCGCTTTTCTTTCACGTGCCCCTCATTCCCACATGAATTGACTGGGCTACGCTACTCGACCTGGCTCCGTTAATCCAATGGGCTTGGCTAATCCACTTGGCTTGCCTAATCGACTGCTTTCATCCACTGGCTTTCATCCACTGGCTCTAATACGTTCTAATCCCCGAGGCTACGCTAATCGACTCGGATGGGCTGAGCTACACCGGGCTGCTCAGCTACACACAGAGGAGAGGACCCATACGGGAATACACACACAGATAAGATATATATATATATACGTATATATACATATTACATATTTAGGGAGGGATGACCAGCCCATAGTAGCTTAGGGGTGATTACCAGCCCAGCATCCTAGCGTAAAGGAGGTAGGGATGAAAACCTAGTATAGAGGTGGGGCTTATCACCCCGTAGTTAGGAGGTGGGGATGACAACCAGACTGACTGGGTTAGGTCACTGATTGGATGATAACGACTTGCATGGTTCGTTTAGCAGCCCCAATGATTAGCAGCATGGTTCGGTTAGCAGCCCCAGGGAGTAGCGCGGGAGGGAAAATCACCCAAGAGTAGAAGGAGGACCGAGGTAAAGGGAACAACCTATCAGCTGAACCCCAATAGAAGTACTCGGTAGGGATAATTACCCAATGACGTTTAGGAGCTAAAGGTGTTTGGCTACTTGCATTAGTAGCTGGCTCTCAAAAAGAAAATAAAAAATACAAGACCGAACTATGACTTACGGGCTCTGCCGGTCTCCTCATGCATCAGTTCAAATAGAAAATTGAGCACCTCACATAGCTGGTACATAGAGCAACCACATAGACAATCATAGCCAGGAGTCATTGCCAAGAGATGGGAGGCCTTGTCACTATAGCCGGTACTCCTAGCCAGTCGTCATTGACAGTCATAGCCATAGAGACACTTAGCCATACATAACGGACATACCGCAATAAGCACCTAACGTAGCCCATACAGTTTTACCCACTCATACCAGCCATAACACAATAAGCACCGGACATAGCCAGCACATAAAGTACCTGACATAGACATCTGCGACAGAAGGTCATAGCTTATAACCGGTTGTCATAGACACTCAGTGCCTGTTCTCATTGCCTTACGGTCAGTGCAAATAGCCGGTTATCTTTGCCAATAGCCAGGAGTCATAGCCGAGCATTGCCAGGGCGCCTTAAGGTCATTGTATCAATAGCCAATAGTCATAGCCGGGAGGCCCTGTCGGGAGTACTTGACAGACGGTCCATTGTATCGATAGCCAATCATTGTAAGCCGATCATAGCCGGGCTTTGCTACGCTGCTTGGATCCTCGGCTGCTCGGCTTGGTTTATGGGCTTGGCTACTGGAATACTCGACTTTGATACTCTACTTGGGTACTATACTTTGCGACTCAACTGGGCTGGTGGCTGCTGCGCCATGAAACTGGGATGGCTACTGCGCTATTCGACCGGGCTAATCTACTGGGCTGGTGGCTGCTGCGCTAATCAAATGCTTGGATACTCTCAATCGCTGCTTGGCTTGGTTACTCAGACTGCGCTACTCCGCTTGGCTACCGGGATACTTAACCGAGCTTGGCTGGAAACAATCAATGCATAGGAGCTAGGTAAGTCTAGAAGCTATGGTCACTGCAGCTACTCAGTGCCACTACTCCTCAGTGTCAGAAAGAAGCCATACTCTTGGGAAGCTATACTCATAATGGCTACACTCATCAAAGAGATACTCAGGGCATATAGCTCTAGTCTGTGCCAAGTAATTGATCATAGTCAATAGCCTGTGGTCGCTGATAGCCTGTTGTCATTGCGCTTGAATGAAGATCATTCCCAATCAATCATTCCCAGAAAGTTCCGATAGACAGGAAAGAGGAGTACCCGTCGGGAGTACTCGATTGAAGGTCAGTCAGTGCCACTTATAGTTAGTTCTCATTGACGATATCCCATAGTTGAGGCTAGGAGTCCATGCCGCTAGTCAATGTCTGTTTGTTGTTAGTGATAACCAGAAGGTGGTCGACAGCCAATGATAGTTGATATAGCCAGAAGGGCATTGCTAAGAGATGGTAGTCAGAGCCGCCGGTACTCATAGCCATACAGAAAGAAAAATGCTAGTCATAGCTGGGCTTGGATACTCATATTTTCTCATAAACTGGGATAATTGGGCTGGGCTCGGCTAATTGAAGCCGCTGGGATGGGCTTAGTACCCGGATGATCCAATCAATCCGCTTGGCGAATCCACAGGGAGAGGGGACGACTCAATGGGGCTTCAATGGGGCCTAATTAGGGGCTACTCAATGAGGCTACTTTAAGCTGTCAATAATCCTAGATTTGATACACGTGATACTGATAGTAGGTAGTTGATCCCAGAGTTGATGCACTTGATGCTTAGCTTTCTTTCTACTTGAGTTTCTCTCACTCCCAATATGAGACAATCTCATGTACCCATCGAGGGATAATAAATCGTCCCCATGTTCTATACCCTCGAACCTCCAACTCACTTACCGGTAATGATACTAGGCTCTTATGCTCCTTGTGATCCAAATATAGTAGAGAAGCCACCTCTTTGCTTCCTGAATTCACCCTATCAATAGGTTCTCCTTGGTCCCCCTAACTAGCCTAAAGAGAGTCTGTCCATTGGAGTGAAGATCTTAAGCTGTAGAGAAATAACTACTAGTATACAAGTCAGTTCTTCGGAGAGTAATATCTAATTGGAGATGAAAATGTCCCGGAGGGGCTTGTGCTTCCTAGTGCAAGGAAAATGTGAACTTTTATCCAATAGGTATATTGCCATAGGCCACCTTTTGACTAGCGAATTTACCAGTCCAAGGCCACTCACTTTTGCATAACCTTATTCCTTTGGGCTTCTGTCAGAACCTCAAATTGTAAATCAACGAAAATAAGAATCGATGAATCAATTCTTTCACTGCAGCATCCCTCATCCACCCTGTATGGGTATTCTGTGCACCCCGCCCCGGGCACATAGTTGAAAGCACATATCCATATAGAAGATTCAAAGAAGCCACTAAAAGCACAGAGAATTGATTCACTTAAGCCATCCATTCACTGCACAACATTCACTCCCTGCACATAGTACCTTCCCGGGGTATGGGGGCCTCCTTCTTTCTTTCTCGGGTATGTCTCTGTATCTATATGACTGACCTTCTGTTAATGACTAGCAATAAATCCTGGCAAAGACTAGCGGCTATTGGTTATCAACAAGGACCTTAAGGCGATGAAACCTGGCATGGATCTGGGTTTCTTTTACCCTTAATGCCCCTCCTGACTGGCTGGCATAAGGTCAAAGTGTGGTTGGGTAAGGAATGTATATCGCTTGTATGTAACCAGACAAGGGCAGGCAGCGCTTAATAACCGGTTTGTTGAAGGGAGAGGTAAGTCAAGTATCTGGTGGATGCTCGTAAGTCAAAGGTTCATAGATGTTGTACCCTACTTCAATTCCTGGCTTCATAAACGGGTTGGGCAGGCAGTACTCTCTAAATCAAGGTTGGTTGATCGTTTCCTTATAGAAGGGTAATGGGTTGGGCATCACTCCATGTCCTAGGTTGAGGGTAGTAAGAAAGGGTAAGGGGGAGGTTGTTGTTTTATGCCATCCATACTAATCCTGTACTTCTCTTCCTGGTGGAAAGAATGGGGTGGTAAGGAGCGAAGCCATCGTCCTATGGTGAAGGCATTAAGAAAGTCGAGGGTAAGGTGAAGCATACCATCAATACTCATACTGTACTTTCTTCTTCCTGGCTGCTTCATCAATGGGTTAGGGCAACACTTTCTCTCCTAGGGACAGTAAGAAGATAAGAGGGTTGTTGTTCGCGGAGCTTTGAATCTCCTTTCCCTCATAAGGAACCTTCTTTCCCTTGGCGGCACTTCAATGGCGGAGGTTTTGAAAGCCTCTTCTTTTGGCTTATCGCCTTGGCGGAGGTTCTGGCTAATTGAACTCCGAGTTTTGTTCATTTCGATGGCGGCCCCCCTTGTCGAGAGTTCGCTTGCTCACCCCCACCCAATAACGCGGAGGTTTGAACATCTTTCCCTCTCCTCGACCTCCTCGGCCGAGTCGGGCTTTTTAGTCGAGTGTGCTAACGAACCCTTCGGGCCTATTGTCGAGAGTTCGGCTGGCTCACCCTTGCTCTCCTTTTGTCGAGCAAGCGACTACGTTCCTTGCTTTCCTAACGTCAAGCAAGCTTCCAATTTCAATTTACTTATTGGGCTCTCAAATAGGTAACTAGCGTTGGTCGAGCCTGCTGTAGCATCCTCTCACTCTCCCCGGTCATCGAGCAAGAATGTCCTTTCCCGTTGGTCATTCTTTATATATGTAATTATGACATATGCCCATATATGCATTGATAAGCAAGCGTAATGACATATGCCCATATATGTATTGTCTGCTAAACCGTAATATTTGCCATTTTCTCTTGGCGGAGCTTTTTGAACTTTTAGCTCCTATTTTGCCATTTTCAGGATGCACAAGCAGGCTCGACTGATAAGGACCTTTAAGTGCTCGACCATAAGGGAGAGGAGAGGAGGCGGAGGTTTTTCACATCTTTCTCTCAATTTACTTATTGGGTGGGGGGGCTTTTGGTCGAGCACCTAAAGGTCCTCACCATATGAATAGTGAGTCCCTACCGGGCCTATTCTTGCCATTTTAGGAGGCGGAGGTTTTGATGCGTAATGACATATATAATAGATCTTTTTTTCTGATGATATTATATACGCTACATGGCATAAGGCCTTTCAATCTCTCTCTGATTCCTAGTTTGATGAGGAGTAGGGACGGTGGTTGAGCCTCCCCCTAAAGTGAGGGAGCTCTAAGCTATCTAATATATCCCCCGCTCCGCTGTTGACCCCGCTTACGCTTTCCTGAGGGTTCTTTCCTGAGGCCGCTATCAATTCAATAGGTGGTTCCTGGGCGCCCTGGGTAGGGTGACAACGTCTTGAATGTAGGTCATCATGGTGAAACTCCTTGCTTGTGTAGGATATGTATCTTTCCTACTCATTGCTCTCTGTTCTAAGGGTTAGGTAGGTAGGGCCCACTATAGTTTCAAGGTTCTTCCTCCGGTTCCCTATATATGGTGAGAAGGGTGTTTAGGTTTAGGTTTCACCTGTGAAATAGAACCCTTCCCCCGTTGCCCTACTCTATGGCCCTGGTTAGTGAATAGCTCCTACTGTCAGCTCTAGTGAGAAAAGAAGACCAAGAGTTCTCAAGAGTCTCATTATAGAGGCCAGTCTCTAGTAGTCAAGTCCTTATAGTGGTAGTCTAGTTGTAGGAATTCCTTGTTGTTGGTATCATCGTGAGGTTCATGCACTCACTGAGGATAGGTTCGAAGAGTGCTTCCCATTGGATTAGTCCCTCCCTGTGAGTATCTGTAGGACCTCCTGTTCGGTATCGATCGGTAAGGCTGCCAACGCTCAAGCTGTCAAAAGAAAGTATGCGATCGACAACCTGCCATATCAAAATGGATTGGATCTCCTGCTGTCAATAGATATTGTCTGGACGAAAAGCTGATGATTTGATATTCCACCCAACCCGAGAAAAGATAGCACGCTCATCCATCCGATCCCATAGGCGAGGGGGAATGAACAACAAAAACACTATGCTGGTTATCCAATCAAGGAAGGGATTATCGACTGGCATATCACGAACCGATACCCCTGACCCATAAGTGTTGGACTAATCTCGATTCGATGCTCCTCTCATTCTAGCCCTCTTCTCTTTTCCGGCAGTACCTTATGCATCCCTTGCCGCAAACCGATCCCCAGCTGAGATGGGATACGATCCAGCAGCTTTCACCACGCTCTATCCCACGCCGTAAACGGATGCCCTTTCCTCAACATTCGATACGAATCTGTCATCTCCTCCCCTACCGAAGACGCCGTAGCATAGGTTTTTGAAAGCTAAAGCCTAGCCGCCTGCTATAAAGCTACGTTTAGGGACCATAATTTGGAGTGGGCCCGGACATAGCTCAGAGCTATAAAGCTACGGAGCTACAGACAGATAGTTGTTTAAAGCTTAAGCCAGACCTTAGCTGTGGTCCTGCCTTCCCTCCTTAGCTTAAGTCGGAGCTTGTCTTTATCTCTTTTCTCTTCAGTCTTATTCCTTCCAACTACTACCTCTCCTTCTAAGCTTCTTAATTAGATGAGTGGGTAGATGAGTGAAACCTTCTTAGATAGTGGGTAAGGATAGGCTTCTACTATACCTTCCCTATAAGCCTTCTAAGTAGGTAGGTGAGTGAAACCTTCTATGTGAGGCTGAATAAGTAGGTGAGTCTTCTTCCAACTACTACCTCCTTTTCCCAACCTTCTTAGCTTCTTAAGTAGGTGAATGAAACCTCCTCCTTTCTGACTGACTTGATTAGCTGAATGAGTACGGGTAAGAAGGCTTATTTTCCCTTACTACCTCCTCTCCTAGCGTATTGGGGTGGTAAATTCTATCTAATAACCCTCACCATATGAATAGTGAGTGACCCCTCACCATATGAATAGTGAGTGGCTCCGCCCCTATGAAGAAGTAAGGGCCCTCACCCATATGATGAAGTGAGCGTGAAAACGATGGCGGGAGTTTCCTTGATGCTTATTGGGTGGCCCCTCTCAAATAAGTAACTAAAGGGTGGTCGAGCGTGCTTTCGCATCCTCTCCTTTCACAGTCGAGCCTGCTTACGCATCCTTGGCGGAGGTTTGAACCATCTTTCCCTCTCCCGTTGGTCGAGCGATGGCGGCCTTATTAGTCGAGCGTTCGTACCTCACCCTGCCGGGGGCACGATGGCGGCCTTAAACAGTCGAGCATGCTTACGCATCCTACTAATTTGGCCATTTTCAGGAGGCGGAGGTTTGAACATCTCTTCCTAGTTGGGCTGAGCTAATGATATCCGGGTCCAGCCCAGTAGTAGCAGCTTAACCACCATTAGATTAAGCTGTTGATTCTGTCGACCAATAAGTAGGACCAGTAGCATCGTACCTAGTTTACCTTGTTTAAGCACGTGTATAAGCTCTTGATCCAGTACCAGCAGCATACCTTCCATCAGTGCCGGATCGAGACCCAGACCTTCGTGATCCAGACCCAGACTGACGAGATCCGCACCCAGGAGCAATTATAGGCCCTATTCAATATCCAGATCCTTCCGTCATTATATAAGATGCAGACCTGGATAAGTTCATTGACCGAATGGAAGCTACCGTAGAGGCAGATGCAGCAGTTAACCCCGTAGCGAAGGCATAGGCAGTTGTTTAAGCCATTTATTATGTGCTTTATTATGCTGAGGCCGACCAATGTATAGAGAATAACTGATGAAGGACTTTAGCTTTTCTTTCACTAAGAATGCATTGAATCCATGCAATATAGTCTGGTATGCAATTTCTCTTAGCACCAGCCTGTCAAGCACAAACTTGGGAAGTAAGTGTGGGGCTGCTGTTGCTCCATAGATTCTTATATAGGTAAAGTCCTTTTCAATGTACCAGTCTCCTATATTGCTGAGCACTTGCATGGCTTCATCAGATAGTATCGGTGCTGGCTTACCTAATATTAGCTCAAAGGCCTGTGCAAAGAAATGATAACAAATGTTTGCATACTGTCTTTTGTACTTGTTCTCCCACAGATCCTTACAGTATACCTGTACAGGGATGTTTGAGATGCTCCATGCCCATCCCATGCCTGGAAAAGGGTGATTAGCACATATGATATCTCAGAAATACGAAACCATATAAAAGGTTGGAGGGGAATCTGGGCTATGCTCCTTGGCTCTGAGTATTGCCTGCTTCATTGTGTGTCTGAGGATTGCTGCCCAGTTTCAAAGTGATCCTTGCTTGAAAACAGTGTATATTAATGGGACCTCGGCTTCTTTCACATGCGTGGCATCTGGTTCACCATAGAGCAGCCTGCTTACCATAGCAACAGCATAAATGTATGGCTCTCTTAGGTGAATAGAAGGAGAAAAACCATCGGCTCTAACTTGAAATATTATACCCTCAGCCCACCATTTGACTAGTATTTTCCTGCTGTCTTTATCCCTGTTGAAGTCATCTACCCAAGAAGTGGTCAGGTAGGTATCTGGTTCAAATAACTTGTAATATTTCTCCAACTCCAGGCGTAGATTCTGTTCCATCAATTTCAGATTCAGTTCGTTCCCTAGATCGTTCTCCAGATCCTGTTGCCCGAGCATCATTAGCAACACCAATCAAAAGGGCAGGGGCAGAGGCAGTTGATCCACCACCAGCAAAGGCAAGCATAGCCAAGGTGGAAAAAGCACCATTTACATTTACTACGTATATAATTGACTTAACCGCGTAAGGCGTGGACTGAGTTTACCTAGAAGCATAGGTTTCGGTCCTTTTCATTTCCAATCCAGATGCAGAACCAGCGAAGTAAGCAGATTCTATGGTTTCATATCCTATAGCAACAGAGCGAGTAGCAAAGGTTTAACCATAATTCATTGATGGCCCGTAATGCTGCCTCACCCCTATTCCTCGAAGAATCCATAGCTCTTGCGCGCACAGTTTCACCTTGCGTGGGGACAGTTGGATGCGGGTATCTGTCTTTCTATTTCTGCGGGTCCAACCTATACCTTCGGGAAGAAGCCGCAGCATGGTTAGTGGCGTATCAGTATCATAGCTAAGCGTACAGCCACAGCCATCTGGATAACGAAAGATAACGAAATGAATAATGAACATAGAACATATATAAGTGTTAGGTGGGATCTAAACCAATGTATGTGTCGTATCTCCGGCCAGTCCCAACAGTGCCAGCTTCCTTCCCTGTGCCCAGCCCGCATCTCAGCCAGCATCAATTCCAACATCAATCCCAGCCGGTATCCAGACATGCATCCGTACAGCTCCCCGTCCATCAGTGAATCAATCCATCAACCCACCAGTCCCAGTGCCAGTCTGTTTCCCCGCCCTGCGGCAACGATGAAAGCAGCTGCACAACCAGCAGCAACGGAGGTGTAGGCAGCTTTCACATAGCAAGCAGCAGAACAGCATCTGCTTGTCCTTCCTAAGCCCAGCAGTCCAGTGTGAACCTGTTCAGTCATTGTTCAGCGGCAGATCGATCAAGTGGTAAAGAGAAAAAAGGGGGAGAATAAGCAAAGGCTACGGTAGGAGAGGTCTAAGTGGAGATTCTGTAATATACACTCCTTTTTCTCCTTGATACTTTTTCCTCCTTTGACATTTGATCCCTTTGAGTTGCCTTGATTCCTTACCCTATCACTTTGTGCCACTTTATATCCTCATCAGACTGAGACTGAGCTAAACCTGCATACTTGGATACTCCTTCGATTTTGCTTTGATTATTGTGACCTAGGTTGAATTCATCTATGGGTAAGTAAAGAGAAATATGGGGGGGGTTATTGGAAACACTGAAGTAAAGGGAATGATATCAATGTAGGGTAAAGGGTTCATAGTCAAGGTTGTTCTAAGTGCTTGCTGTACCCCAAAAGTCTTAATTAAGCAAGTGTTTTCAAAAGCCTGTGAATGCTGTATCGCTAATCTAAGGCGTATAGGGGGTACGGAGTGAAGGTGTTATGTGGTGTGTGGTGGGGAGTAAGAAAGGGTAAGGTAAGGTTGTTTAATCCCATCCCATCCCGTAGAAGTCTGTAGCAGTACCCATTAAGCGATTCATTAAGCGAGTGGTTAGTAAGGGCAGGTGCTAGGTCTTCCGGTGGGCAGGTCTATTGATGGCGGCCCCTTGTCGAGCCTGTTTCCGCATCCTGATAGGGGTTACCTTATCAGGAGAATGACCCAGGTTCGTCCCAGCCATATGGTTGTAGGTTTGCGTAGCCGTGATGCCGGTGAAATGGTCCGCAAGGGTGCAGATACCGATCAAGGAGGTTGCCTTGCGGTGTGTCCTTGTTATCGTCTTGGGGGCACGAGGATTAGGAGTGTAGTGCATGATGAGGGTGAAGGGAAGGAGTATCCAGTGTTTGTTGTGTGTTGGTCGATAAGGCTTTGCTTGCTTGTTGGCATCCGATGGTTAGCTCCTTCTTGGTTCCTTGGTTTCCTTAGCGTTGATCTTGACCGGATCCATGATGAGTGTCAGATTGGGGGTCGAAGGAGTGGTTTCGATCAATGTGTGAGTGTCATTCGATGATCCCCAATCCGGTAGGCGGGCAATCCCGACCAAGCTAATTTCTACCAACCTGGATCATGGTACAGTGACCGCGACGCTCCGGATCGCGATAGTAAGAATGATTTTGATAGCTTTCCTCGACCTCGTAACCTCGACCGAGTCCCTTCGGGCCTTACTAAGAGAGCTTGGCTTTCATCCTAAATTTCCATTTCAATGAGAGAGATTTGATCCGATTAGGATCTCTTTTTTTCATGAATTACATATGTAATTACGGTATCGAATCCAATCTGCTATTATATATGTAATTTCGCTTTGATTTATTCCCCTCAATCTAGCGAAGGGTTGGGATAACTACTTGACAGTAACCGGTCAGGAGATTGCTGATCTGATCCGAAACACTAGATTTTGTTTTCTAATCAGGTTGAAAGCAGAGCTAGACAAGACACTGAATTCTCCTTATTCATTGTCGACGACTTTGCTTAGGCTGCCATGTCTTCCTTAAAGCCAAACCCTCCCTTCCCTTTTAGACTATCTCTCTATATACGAGATTCTGTTACGATCTATTATGATAGCCTAAAGCGGAATTACATATATAAAGTGGTATTTGGGCTGGCTGGTTGTAGAGCTGGTTGGAGAGCTGCTGGTTGGTGGGATGGTGAACGTATGTTTCCTTCTTTCTGATGAACGTCTGAAGGCGAACGTAGGTGGGCTGGAAAGAGGCTGTTCATGAGGTAAGGGAACAGAGAAATAAACCATACAGCCAAACAATCTAACCGTCCACTACAAACCACACTAGCTAACCTACAAGCAAGCAACCTTACCGGAGCTTAGCTGTCCCGTACTTGCCTAAGCGCTCGAATCATCCGATTGGTATAGGGTAATTAGGAAACACTTAAGTGAAGAAAGAGGTAAGGTAAAGAAAGGTTTGATGTCTGCTTGCTGATCCAAAATAACAGAGGAAATCAGATTCAGATCAGCCTAGTTCCAGTGAAGGAACCAAGACTAGTAGGTATTGATTCAGGCTGATTGGTACTGGGGTCTGGGGTGAAGGTCTAAAGGTAAGGGTAAGTCAGATTCCGTCCTGCTTCTGCTTCTAAGAGGTCAAATAGTGGTACCTACTAAGCGCTAAATTGATCCAAGGTAGGGTAATAGGTCGGACAGGTAGGCAGGTAGTAAGTAAACACCAAATGAAGTAAGGTCTAAGGGTAAGAACGTTGTATCATGCATACGATGCCAGCCATTCAATCAATCAATCTCTAACACTTACTCGATTTACTCCGTTTCTCGATGCGTAATTACGTATATATAATTCCTCTCCTCGACCTCATAACCTCGGCCGAGTCCCTCACTTCTTTTGGGGAAGGTGAGCGAGAAATCCCTACGGGCCTTATGGTCGAGCCTGCTTGCGCATCATGACCAGCAGTCGCTTACTTATTTACTTCGTCGGCGAGGGCAGAAAAGCGCATAATTACTGACTGCTATAATAGCGGCATTGTCCGCTAGCTATCCACACGTGCCATTTAGGAAGAGCCAAAAGCCCCGGCACGAATATATTCAATGTCATCCCGGGCAGACACCATTGGGCTTTCTTTATATAGTTGGGGGTGGGGCATGAATTTGACGTATAGAATCTAATCCCCAGAACCAACTAACTGACTACAATGGGGTGGGGGCGGAGACTCTTTATTTCATGAGATTGCTCTTCTTCTCAATTACTTATGAAGTTGAAGTCAGACATACCCGTACTCAGATCCGGTCCGGCCGAGCCTTTCCAGAATACGATTCAGTCTTACCAACTGCTTGAGAGGAAGATTCATAGAAGGAATCAATTTCTTATTGGGTGGGAACTTTGAAGCATTGCTAGCGCACCAACTATTGCTTAGTAGGTTTACCAGCTTTTGTATTAGCATAAGTAAGTATACTTCCTTATCTAAGCGTGTATAGGAGCTGAAGGTGAAAGAAACTAATTTCATTATGTGGTACAGGTGGCTTTGGAGGCGGCCACAAAGATGTACAGTAGCTATTACGGCCACCACACCAATACTATTAAGAGCCGGCCTAATGGTCTGGTCAAGGAAGCAGCCAACGAACTAGCTCTGGATGATTACCAGCCCGCAGACTAGCTATCGAGGTGGATCTCACTTCGTTCGGCACCAAGCTCATTCCCTCACTTCGTGGGCATCAGTAAGGGCTCTTAAGCATGTCTCCTCAAAGCCGGTTGACGGGCCAAATCTATATGGAAAGGTACAACCGGCCGAGCACCAAAAAGAGGAGAAGTGTCGCGTAGGTAGAAAAGGTCATTTAATTCAAGGCAGACGTATAGAAAGCGTCTGAGAGGCCTTTATAAAATCAAATGCCCTATTAGCGTTCGGTCAGTTCTTGGAGCAATAACAATCAATAGTACCGCAGCGTGATCTGAACCATGATATGGACTCCAAGCTGTTATGGCAGGGGCACAAACATAAACAACTTCAATATTTCATTGTATCACTATCTGACAAGGGCTTGCTCATTTGACGAACTGAGGATTGGTTGTTGTTGCTCAACATACTAGCATTGTAAGAGAGTGTGATATCCATAGAACCTTCTAATCATGCTTAGAAGAGAAGTGAAAGCTTCAAAAAGTGTCGCATGCTTCTTCCACAAAGCGAACATTGTACTATCAAGGAAAAGCGAAAGTGTTGTCTGTTAAGAAAATACCTGGGGCGCCACTGTGGCTTATGATATTTTCACATTCATAGTGAGACTATCTACCCTAGCCTCAACATCTTATCGCACAATTGTCAACCCTTTTATTGCCTTTGTCTTATGTGCCAACTCTGTCTCTAAAGCTAGAATAGTCATGTTCAAAGCTTGTTGGGCTTCATTCTATCACTAGGCATTGCTGAGCGTAATTTGTCATTCTATGAACTGAACCTTCAACCTTGCATTTTCTTACTCTAATCAAAATCTTATCACAACTTTTCCATCTTAGCATAATGCATTTCAATCAGAACTTAATCCAATGTTCTCAATGTGTCCAATGGCATCTCATGTTCCTCATGAGTTGATACAACTTGAATCAATATGAACCATGGTATGTCTCCTTCTCAGATTTCAATCCTAGAAATAAGAGGAAGCGAAGCATGGCTCGACCACCGGGAGGGGAAGCCACAGAAATGAAATTCCTCTCCTTAGAGCCCCTCTCTTTCTTATAGTCGAGCGTTCGTTACCTCTACCCTACCGGTCCTTAGAATTCTTTTGGCAGTGTGTGCTTGTGTTTGTTCAATGGATACTACTACTATATTTGTGGAGGGCGTTGAGGTGTTGGGAGTTGACTATAGTAGCGGGGAATCTAGCAGAGGGGTGGACATGGTAGTTTCTTTGGGGAAGAAGTTCATGCAACCAAAAGGAGAGGATTCCATAGA
The DNA here is from genome assembly GCA_000404065.3 of Pinus taeda. Taxonomy (NCBI): domain Eukaryota; kingdom Viridiplantae; phylum Streptophyta; class Pinopsida; order Pinales; family Pinaceae; genus Pinus; species Pinus taeda. The sequence goes on along the minus strand of APFE031687864.1, from coordinate 61 downwards.
AACCCTTGAGGAGAACCAGTGCAGGAGGATTATATAGGCATTGCAAGGATGACAACATGGT
>APFE031687858.1:0-12903 GCA_000404065.3 Pinus taeda | reverse complement strand
GTATAAATTTCATGAATTAGGCTAACTTTAGAAAGTTTATAAATTTCATCTCTTTAAAAATTCCATGAATCTAATCCCCGTGAATTATCAGCCTTAGGGATGAAATCAAATAAAATTACAACATAATTACAACAATAAAGAGTGAGCACTATTCCACTTCGAAATTTCATGAATTAGGCTAACTTTAGAAAGTTTATAAATTTCATCTCTTTAAAAATTCCATGAATCTAATCCCCGTGAATTATCAGCCTTAGGGATGAAATCAAATAAAATTACAACATAATTACAACAATAAAGAGTGAGCACTATTCCACTTCGAAATTTCATGAATTAGGCTAACTTTAGAAAGTTTATAAATTTCATCTCTTTAAAAATTCCATGAATCTAATCCCCGTGAATTATCAGCCTTAGGGATGAAATCAAATAAAATTACAACATAATTACAACAATAAAGAGTGAGCACTATTCCACTTCGCATCAACCCTAGTACACTGGAAATTCAATCGAGAAGATACTAACTTTTTGTCAACAAGTTTAAGGCATTTAGAGAAATCTTAAGGCACTAGCCATATCTAAAATCACTACAATTAATGTAGATTTTATTATCAGATAGTTTTGGACAACCTAAAATTTCACACACACACACACACACACACATAGACACAAACACACAAACACACACACACACACACAGACACACACAGACACACACACACATAGACAGACAGACAGACACACACACACACACACATATATACATGTGTGTGTGTATCTATACATACACACACACACACACACACACACATATACACATTCAGCTTAGCACAAACTGGTGCAATCCTCTAAGCTCTCGAAAAGCCTAGCTAGGTAAAACTAATAAAACCCCTAGTTCTAGCAAGGTACTCCAACATGTTAGAATCACCACCAACAGGTCCTTCTTTTCCTCATGTAAGTCTCTGTCTCTTCTCTCCCTTCTAAAGAAGTAAAACTAAGGGTTATCACCAATTCCTAATTTCAATGCCTCCTTATGGATCAAACGCTCTCCCTAGGCTTCAAAATTGCTGCAAGAAGCCCTAGTGCCTTAAGACATAGGGATAAAAAGTAAAAAGAATATTTTGAGAGAGAAACATATTAGTTCTTCTCCTATTATGTCACTAATCCAACTGTAATAAGGCATAAATGTAAGTTCATGATTGATTATAATAATTTTTCTCTTCTTTCTATATTTATATAAGAGGCTATATTGTTGCACGATTCAAGTTCGATAGTGATTAAATTTGATTGTAATTCATTTATTTCCATAAGGAATTTAAAAATTTATTAACTCATAATTTATGTTGATATATATTATAAATTAAATAAATTAAATTTACAAGTGTATGGCTAATATAAGTTTATAAAAAAATCTGTAACTCATCGGCTAAATTATTTTTCATAACTTTAAATATATTTAAAAGTTTTATCTTAAGGTGTTATTGACTCCAAATTCCTACCCTTGTATATCCCAGGTAAAGGCACCCCTTTCAATCAAAATCAAGTTGTCAAGTATTGTAACCCAACACTCTTCTTCATTTAATTTGCATCGACCTAGGTGTTATCACCAAAAAATGATCACCTACCCATTTCTAACTAGGTGGATCGAAATAAATCGTGTAGGATTAATTTTACCATAGTAAAATCACTTTCATTGTGGAAAATAATTTAGTAAACCACTTTTATTAAATTATTTTTCTGATTTAAATAAAAAACCCATGAGAATAATTATTAAATCATTATTTAAATAATTATTCCTTGTGACATTTGACTAAATCCCCTAGGAATAATTAAATAAATCACTATTTATTTAACATTCCTTATTTCCATTATTGGAATAATTGATAAATCACTATTTAATAGTTATTTCAATTTCACACCATTCTTAATCCTCACGAAATAATTAATAAATCATTTTATTTGTTAATTATTTCTAAATAAACATATTTAAGCATTTTAAATATCTTTTCCCTCTCCGATAAATATAATAAAGTATTCCAAGTAGTTAGATCTTGATTTAGTCAATAATAATCTGTTATTCTCCATTTTTGAGATTAACTCAATACTTTGTTATAAATAGGAGGATTTTTCATTCATTCTTCATCATGATCATTATCATCGTCACCATTATCATCGTCACCATTATCATCTCTTTTCTTTTGAGTTCCCATTTGAGTTCTCCACAATTGTGTGGGTTTTTCACATATTGAGAGAGAAGATTGTTTACTAAAGCATCAAGGACATCAAAGGACCCATCCCACATTGGGGGATTTGTAGACCCTTTTGTAGATCTCCTTCAACAGGTGTTTTTAATAAATACTTTATTCAATTAAAGTATTTCCATTTAGATTATTTCATTGGATATATTTAATGTTGATCTCTATTCCAGATCGTCTATATTTTTTTTGCAAGTTTTTCCATTTTTATTGCATATTTGAATCGTAAGTAGCCATCAAATTGTTGTTAGGGTCACTTGTCACAAGTGACTTAAGTGAAGTGCTTTTGGTACACCTTCCAAGAAATTTCACACTAACAAATGGCGACTCCACTGGTGTAATAACAACATTCTTGGGTGAATGAAGTTTTAATAAATTTCTGGGTTTCCTACAACTATTTTTAGCCTCTTAATTTCTATTTATAGTATTATTTCGCTTTTTGTCAAATTTTCGGATTTTGGTGGTTTTTTGGTTCTTTCTACGGGTCACAAGTACCAACCGAGCAGGAGACGACAAGATTTGTGTGAGATCTACTGACTGAGAGTTTCAAGAGAAAAAATGCACTTTTCAGCCCATGACCTGTGTTCCAAATCACACTATTTGACCCAAAAATTGTGTTTTCCGTTGTTCCAGGTCAATACCTGTGTTTTGGTATTTTTCCAGTTTTTTTTTTTTTTTTTTTTTTTTTTTGCAGAATTGCCGAGAGTGTTGTTTGCAGTATGGGTGGGTATTTCACCTCTGTTTTCAGTCTTCCCTAGGTCTGGATACACTTAATTTGTCTCTTTGAGAAAGGAAAAACGACCCTAGGTTTAGAGTACATCTCCACATTGTTAGGAAGAGATTTGTTGAGTGAGGAGTCTAGGGTTTCAACATTTTTAGTCACTGATTTTCAGATTCTGATCCATTACTTTTCAACAATTGTGGATATGTTTCTTTTACCTTTTCTCCCTTTAGAGTTCGGGTTTTCCCTTTTCCCCTTAGGATCCCCTTGAGAATCCTAGGTTTTAGAGCTTCACTCCTATCCTTTGCAACATTTTTCGCCTCTGATTTTTGTTGTTTGTCAGCACCATTCACAATAGATTAGTGCCTCTAGATCTCATTCCCTTGACATTAGATCATTTAGGCATTTTTATGTGTCTTTGAGTAGCTTGTTTTCCCTCTCTTCCTTAGCTTCTTGGTAACCCTTGTGGGTGAGGTTTTGTGTGCTTGATTGGATGTTTATTTTCTGTTATTCTCAAAATTTACAGTATTTCAATACTTTACTTTCAACAACACATGGAATCATAAAGAATGCTCAATTAACTCATCCACTTGACACATTATTTTCACATACTCATAGCCTAGGAAAATGTGATCTTGGTTAACACCACCAAGAAAAGACTTGAAACACTACACCTTAATAAATCAATACACATAGATTAAGCTCACTTAGGCACCAGGGCCAAACATTCTTTATAGTGTAAGTGTAAGATCAGTGGGATAGGCTTCCAATAATGTCCATCGATTACCAAGGGATGGACTACCCAGGATGGGGGTGCCAATGGAACTTGTAAGGTGAGTGACTGCATGAAAGGGGGTGACTAGGTTGCCTGAGGGACTGTGTAGCAAAGAAGGGAAGACAATGGATGAATTTGTTTTGGTCATTAGCATTTCCAAATGGAATCATATGCACATTGGAAGCGTGCCCTGAAAAAATGATTCAGTAACTGTTCACTAAGAGGACAAATGGCACAAGATTATAATGCTGGACATTGGATGCATATTTGTGTTTGCAGTGGAGGTGGACTTCTTGGGAAGGAGGTGAATCCTGGTATTACTTTGAGGGTGGAGGTGTGAGCCTCTAGATTCCCTTGTTGTAGATGCAGGCATCATATCCTTTTATTTGTTGGTTGAGAAAATGTGCATATGTGTGTATTATTGTAAATACTATATCGAACTGGATTTATAAAGCTCCATAGATAGTATGATTATTTTCTGGGTGAAGCAAATGTATTTTTGTATATGTGGTTATTATTGTAAATACCATAATGAGCTGTATTATAAAGCTCAAGTAAATGGTATGGTCTTCATGTTTCTGTAGTGGTCATTGTAAATAATGTAACGAGCTATGTTATAAAGCTCCATGGGAAGTATGTTTTGTTTTTGATAGTCTTGTTGGTTATAGGTGTCATTCAACACCAAGGACAATGTTCCCCTAAGGGGGAGGGTTCTGTAACAACTCTAGTAAAAAATCCATGTAAAAATATATAAGGTCATGGTTGATGGGACACATATTCCAAGCTAAGTGGTGGGAAAAACATCCTAGTGAGTGTTCATTTGGTTATTATGGCTAAGGAAATTGGCAAATACAATGGTAAAGGCTTTAGAAAGGCAAAATGGCATTTTGGCACATTTATTTATGAAAATAATGGAAATCAGGAGAAAAGGAAAGTGAAAGGTCATAGGTTGCATGTGAGGAGGAAGTTGAAGGAAAATAATGGAAATTGAAGAAAATAGAGGCCTCATTGATAAAACGGCTTCTGAGGATTAGTTGGTAATATTTTGACAGGTTCTAGTGGAGCTCTCTTCTATTATCTCTTTCACTCTCACACTCTTGGACACTTAGAGATTTCTTGGAGCACTCTTGGAGGAGTGTGACATACTTGGAGTTTTGAAGAAAGAAGGCAAAAGAAGATCAGGGAAGCATAAGAAGACATTGGGGTCAACAACTACAATGAGGTTTTCTTGCAGGTACCGAGTTGCATGTATGTTTTCCTTACTAGTTTTGGCAGACATGGCATATGGATGTGGTTTATTAGTCATGATCTGTCACTAGCATGGAGGATTGCCTAGATTGCCTAGTCTTTCCATTTCCTAGATAGCCACAGAGATTGTGGGTTTATTTCCCTATTTTGTTTAGTTAGTTCTCATGTTTCCTTAGCTTGGGTTGAGCTACTAGTTCTTGGAGCCTTGGTTGGACAAACACTTTGGAGCCCTGTAATAGCTTGGGTTGAGTTACTAGTCCCATAGCTTTGGTTGGAAAAACACTTTGGAGCCCTTGGTGGGTTGAGTTACTAGTCCTGAAGCCTTGGTTGGACAAATTCTCTGGAGCCCAATGACAGCTATGGGCTGAGTTACTAGTCGTGGAGCCTTGGTTGGGATGAATGCTCTAGAGCCCTAGAAGGCTTGGATAGAGACCAATCTAAAGATGGTTTTGTGATGTCAGACTGTGAGGTGGATTAATGTTTTATGGGTTGAGGTGGACGGCCTCTGGAATACTTGGATGGTTTTAGATTGATGTGTTTTATGCGATCCCACATTCATGCTTGTAATATGGCACGAGGATGAATGGATGAAGAAATATTTGGCTCAACCATTCTACAGTTGGGTGGAACGTGGTAGTCCCATCCTGGATTTTTATTTTGCGTCATTAATATGAGGTTATTTCTCCTTGTAATCCTATGAGTATTATACTCGTTATATGTGGTTTATATGGTTGTGATTTTATTAGTAATTTTGCTACTATTCTGTTGGTTATATATATGTTTTATGACAATAGTTAGGTATGGCTCTTAACATGATTTTATTTTTAAATAAATGAAAAATGTATCCATGACCTAATGGATGAAATGATAGTTGATGTATTGAGGCATCAATGTTTCTTAGAGATTCTTAGCTAAGTATGAGACCCCTATGATCAGATCTGTTATTTACACTTGTAAATTATAGATTCATGATATGCCACGACAAAATGCATGTCATGGCTAGTAGGGGTCTAGTTAAGGTCCTATTCAAGTAATTGTATTAGTACTATTATTTCCATGTTATCTTACTATTCTGAAGGTGCCATTCAATTATGGGCAGTGACCTAGGTTATGGGCCAAAAAATGTGGCTTAAATCTCGGGGATGCTGGCACATAACTAAGAAAAATAGTCCCTGGATGTTGGCTTGCAAGCCTGTGAGAGTGTCTAGAGGTCCTTGGATGCTGGCATGCCCATAGCATGAGAGCATCCCTAGGTCAAGTGGTCCAAAATCTCAGTGGGACCTAGGGGTTGATTAGTAGCAAGGTTGGATCGGTTCTTGAGGGTCCTAATTGTGATGTTAAATATCTGTATGGTGTGTTTCCATTGTTTCCACTTCCTTAATGTGACTTAGGAGGTTGAATCATATCATAGTGGCCTCTTGTCGAATGTTTACCCTAGCTGTTTGGTTGCTTGGGTACATGTGGGAGGACGGTGTTATATTTTTTTTACATTCTTATTGGCATTTTTTGAAAAAATATTCATTTTTCCTTCTTGGAAATAGATGCATCACATGCCAAACCATTTTCATTTGCTAGAAATGGTTCCAAAATATTTGCTTCTAGAAGGAAACTGTTCCAAAATAAAAATTCCCAAAATGATGGTTCTGAAATGGTTGGATCATTCAACACCCTTCCTAGGTAAATTTGGTGATCGCCATCCATCATAGTCCATATCATCATAATGGCCTTTTTTTCCTTATTTAAATTCACCTAAAATCACACCATATTCTCCATCTTGGCCACCTCTCCATCAAGTATCAAGGTCCTTAGTTTGTGATCACTTGGGGTTACAAATATGGGGTAAACAATTATCAATTTTCTAAACATTTCAATATAATAATCCTGAAGAAGACTGGGTGGCATTGGAAGCAATGCCATTAGCCACATAATATACCCTAGTTACATCCTCTACATCTTCCTTGGTTTGAAAATTATATATTTATATTATTATTATTTATTTAAAGACACTCTTTTTCATTATATTTTATGTCACTAGAAGAACCCCCTTCACCTACACTAGAGGCTTCAACTTGGAGCATAACTGAAGTTGTTGATTACTCGTAACTAAACATAGGATTGTGAAGTTTTTCATTAAAATAAATGACATCTTAATATTCTTAGTGCCCATGTGATTCCAATTACATTCAAACTTTGTTGAAGGATACATTCACATGCATAAAGAGATCTAAAACCAACATAGATCCATCATAACTCTAGATCTACCAAGCAAGAATAAAATCTCTTGAGATGCAAATCTTTCTTGAGATTTTGCACTCAAAAAGAGGATTTTAAATCATTACTTTATGATTCATTTCATTATTATCAATAGTTTTGAACTAAGAATTCCCTTTTCATATTCGCTTATAAGCAACTAAGAATTGACCTCTCTACATTACAAATTTGTAAGTTATAGGGTGCATGTTAAAAAAGAAACAACATGAATTTTCTTATAATTTTCCTCATTTTCAATCATATGCCCAAATTTCATAGCTTCATCTTGATAAATAACACCAATTTGGTCCAGAACTTTGAAAATTTGACAATGCCTTGAACAACACTATCTACTAAATCTATAATTCAAGTTTTATGGAAGGCATTGAAGAGCCATTTTATGAAAATTACTCAATTTTGGTTGACATTTAACAACAATAACAACATCTCTACTTGTAGAAAAATAGCGATAATGAATGCCACGATGGTTAGGGGTAATAGCATGACTATTCACATAATTGTCAACAAGCCAAAGGATTGAATCGTTGATGTAACAACCTTGGGTTAAGAATACATGTGATAAATTTAATAAAGGAAAAACAAGACCAAGTTCATGTGACACGTATTTGAAGCTGAATGTTCAGGAAAATATCCTAGTGGGTGTTCATTTGGTTTATTTGTGGTTGAGGAAATCGATAAAGGCATTAGAAAGGCAAGAGAGATTAACTAGAAATTAGGAGGAAAGGAAGGTGAAAGGTCACATATTTCATGTGAGGAGTAAAATGAAGGAAAATTAATGGAAATTGAAGAAAATAGAGGCATCATTGATAAAAAGGCTTTCGAGGATCAGTTCATGGCCTTTTGATAGTTTTTGGGTGGAGCTATCTCCATTCCTTCTCTCTCACACTTAGAGCATTTCTTGGAGAACACTAGCATTGAAGAAAGGAAAGAAAAGGAAAGACATGGAAGGAAAAAGAACACAAACATCAAGCAAGGAAGAGTTATATCAAGCTACTACAACAAGATTACTTGTAGGTATCGAGTTGCATGTATGATTTCCTGGCTAGTTTTGGCATGCAAGTTATATGAATGTGTGTGTTTGCTTCTCTTATTGTCATTGACATGGGTTTTGCCAGGTGTGGCAGTGGTTTTTAGCCCAACCTTGCCATTTTCGGATAACCATGTTGTGATGGGGTTACTTTACTTAGTTAATCTAGATTGCCAAATGGTTTCGAAATTGAGCTGGGTGGTCTTAAGAAAATTCCCAAAGGCATAGGAATCCCTTGACTAGTAAATGGCAAGATACACGGTAAAGCCTGAGGGTGGAGATGTGAAAATTACTCACGGTTTAGGTGGAGAGATCTAGAGGCATCCATGCTTTTTTAGGGCCTGGTGATCCCTTAACCAGTATATGGCGAGATTGCAATAAAGCCTGGTAGTGTATGTTTATTATTTGGTCCTAGGAATACCTTGATCTGTATATGGTGGGAAACATGTTAAAGCCTCGTTGTATAGATGAGGGTTACAGGCCTAGGAATCCCTTAACTAGTAATAGCGGGATACATAGTAAAGCCTGAGGAAGCCTTGGCTAGTTTTGTTATGAGTTTGAAATTCATGCTTGGAATATGGCATGGGGGTGATTGGATGAAAGAAAGATTTGGTTTAGCCCAATCTATGGTCGGTTGGTATGTGGAAGTCCCTGACTTGGTTGGATTTTGCATATGAATAATAAGGATCTTCCTCTTGATTTCTATATTGAGAAAATGTGATTTTTATTATGTGGATTTAATGTTTATTCTATAATTGTTATTATTATGGTTATATTCTAGTTATAAGCATGGTTTTATGATAGATCTTAGTCATTTCTCTCATCATGTTTTTAATACTAAATGAACATATAATGAATGTCTGACCTAATATATTATAATGTAGCGATGGGAGAAGTCATCATACCTTATTAATCATTCTCATATAAGTATGAGATCCTTATGTTCATATGTGTAATTATTATCTATAGATTACATGTTCATGATGTAACACCCTCCTCCCACATCTATGCAAGTAACCAGCCAACCGGTGTAAACATGCAAAGAGAAGATACTATGATATGATTTAACCTCCTAAGTCACATTATGGAAGTGGAACTGGTGGATACACACCATACAGACCTTCCACAACAACAACAAGACTCCCAGGAACCATCCCAACCTCTCAGGTAACCATCCCATGGGTCCCAATGAGTTTTTAGACTAATTAACCCCCGTGTCCAAAGGACTCTAGACGCTCCCACAACATGGTATGCTAGTGTCCAGGGACCATTTTTCTCAGTGTTGTGCTAGCGTCCCTGGGATTTGAGCTAGTTTTTCAGGCCCAGAGCCCAGGTCACTGTCTAGAATCAAATGACACCTTCAAAATATAAAGATAACAAGGGAATGATGATATAAATGCAATTACTTGAACAAGCCCTTGAATGGACCTATACTAGCCATGACAGGAATTTCATCAAACATATCACAAATATGTAATCTACAGGTGTAAAAAACAAATCTAAGCATAGGGGTCTCATACTCATATGAGAATTGCTAAGAAGCATTGATTCCTCAATACATTAGTTGCAGTTTCATCCATTAGGTCATATATACATTTTTCATTCATTTACAGGTGAAAACATGGTGAGATGCATACATAGATATTGTCACAATACATGTTCATAAATAGCATAATAACACCAAAAATACCAAGGAAACAGTAGCCATATGATCCACATATAGACCAGTACAATACTCATAAAATAAAAAGGAGAAATAACCTCATATTAATGATGTGAAGGCCAATCAGTTGCACGACTTTCACGAACCACCTGACCGTAGACATGGCTAAGCCAAAACTCTCTTCAGCTAGTCACCCCCATGCCATTTCCAAAGCACGAATGTGGAATATCATTAAACATGTCAATCCAAAACCATCCAAGTGTTCCAGAGTACATCCACCTCACGACCGAACATCAAAAAACCATCATCAGATTTCCCTCTACCCAATCCTTCCAGGGCTCCAGAGTGTTTGTTCCAACCAAGGCTTCTAGGACTAGTAACTTAACCAATAATTTTTGTTGGGCTTCTAGAGAATTTTCCCAACCACGACTTCCAAGACTAGTACTTCAACCCACTAAGGGCTTTCAGAGCATTTTTCCAACCAAATATTCCAGGGCTAGTAACTCAACCCAAGTTGTTATAGAGCTTCTGGAGAATTTTTTCCAACCAGGGCTTCTAGGAACTAGTAACTCCACCCAAGCTAAAGGAAACATGAGAACCAGCCAAAGAAAAAAGAAATAAACCAACAACACCATGTATCTCCAGGAAATGGCAAGGCTAGGAACATTCACTTTCAATCCAGGCAATCCTCCATGCGAATGACAAATCATGACTAATAAACCACATGCATATGCCATGCATGCCAAAACTAGTGAGGAAAACATACATGCAACTCAGTACCTTCAATAAAAACTTGTTGTAGCTATTGATCCTGATGTCCTCTTGCCCCAAAATGCCAAGTATGCCACACTCTCCAAGAGTACTCTAATAAACTCTAAGTTTCCAAGAGTATGAGAGAGAGAGAGAGTAGAGAAAGAGCTCCAAAACTGAACTGACAAAAGCCATGAAATGATCCTCATAAGCCTTTTTATTAATAAGGCCTCTATTTTCTTCATTTTCCTGCTCACATGCAACTTGTGACCTTTCACCTCGCTTTTCTCCTAATTTCCATTATTTTCATAAATAAATGTGCCAAAATATCATTTTGCATTTCCAAATCCTTTTCTATTGCCTTTGCCAATTTCCCTGGCCATTAATGAACCGCAAGTGATCTCCAACACTATGTTTTTTTTCCAACATTGAGCTTGGAATAAGTGTCCCATCAACCATTGTTATTATTTTGCCTTTATTAACTTTCAGTACATGGAATTTTCACTAGGGTTATTACAAAACCCTCTCCCTTGGGGGAATATCGTCCTCGGTGTTCAACAACACCTATAACGAAAAGATTAATGTAAGCAAAACATATTTCCCATGGAGATTTATAACTTAGCTCGTTGCAGTATTTACAATGATCATCTCACTGAGAAGTAAACCAAGATGACAACATAACAAGTATAACATCATAATGACATGACACCCTTACCGCTTATTGGATCTTTATAACATATCTCATGGTAGTATTTACATCCATATACATATGTACATATATCAAACATCACCAAACATGTACCAAAGACATATACCAAAACATATGCCAAAACATCCACTCAACCAGTGAACAAGGAAGGATACATAGCCTGCATCTGATCCACTATCTCCCATGTAGCTTCATTGGGCCCAAAGTGCTTCCATTTCACTTTAAACTGCTTGATTTCTAGGTTCCAGAGAATGAGCTCTGTAAAATGCATTGTGGTTCTAGCTAGAATTCTCCTTCTGGATCCATCTACAATACAAACCATTCAATCACATGATCAACATCTTTAACATACTTCTTAAGCAATGACACATGGAAAACATCATTGAATTTCACTGTTGGATGTAGTGCAAATCAATAGGCTACTGGCCCAATCCTCTCAATAATACTGAAAGGTCTACAAAACTAGGGTGCCATCTTGCCACATGATCCAATCCACAAGGATATTTTCTTTGGTTTGATGTGCAAGTACACATGTTCCCCATCTTGGAACTCCTTGAACAACCTTTTCTGATTTGCATAGCTCTTTTCCTTTCCTGTTTTGTTTTCAAATTCTTCTTTATTACTTGCATTTCCCACTCCATTTCTGCCAACATGTCTAATCCTACAATCAACACCATGTTAACTGGATCACTCCAACTGATGGGAGTATTACAAGTCCGCCCATACAATAGCTCAAATAGACTCATCCTCAAGGACTCCTGATACCCATTGTTATAAGAAGACTCTACCAGTGGAAGATACTCTTCCCACTTCCACTACTGATGCATCACATACATCCTCAGCATGTCTTCGAATATCCTATTGACCCTCTTTGTCTGTCCGTCTATCTGTAGATGATAAGGTGTATTGAAGGCCACCTCTGTGCCCAAATCTGCAAATAACTTATTCCAAAACTTGGAAGTGAACTTTGCATTTAACAGAATCTTCTTTGGAACTACATGCAATTTGTCCATGTCTCTGATGAACACCTGTGCTACATCGCTACCTGAGAATGTATACTTCACTAGAATGAAGTGTGCTACTTTGGTAAACCTATCCACCACTACCATGATGGAATCATGTTGTCACACTGTCCTCAAAAAACTTGTAATAAAGTCCATGGAAATAACCTCCCATTTCCACTATGGAATCAAAATCAGTTGTAGTAGTCCACCTGGATACTTACATTCTGCCTTCACCTGCTGGCAGTCCAAGCACCTAGCCACAAACTCTGCTATTTCTCTCTTCAAATTTGAACAATAGTAGAATTTATTCACTGATGTCAGTATCTTCTGATAACCTGGGTGACCTAAATATGGTTTTGCATGAAACTCCATCAATATCAACTTCTTGAGCTCACTGCTATCTCGCACGTATATCTTGTCTTTAAAACTAACCAATCAATTTGTCATGAGATGATAGTCCACATCTTGTGCACCGACATCTGTACC
>APFE031687855.1:3437-14074 GCA_000404065.3 Pinus taeda | reverse complement strand
TGGTACCTTTTGGGATCAGTCTTTGATATCAGTGATCCGTTGTATCTTTCAACATTATTGACAGTTTAATATGTGATATTCAGACATGTACTTGTTCGATCGTGATCAGATGATCCATTATGTGTTTTCCAGTCATTTATACTTAGTGGATCCACTTGTACTTTATATGCAGACATGCTTTGCTTTCTCTGAGCATGGGTATGCCTGCCTCAGACGGTGTTTCTTTCTGATCTTCTTTTGTGGCTTGGCAGGCTGAATTCTGGTCAAGTACTCCTCGGCTTTTGGCAGATTTCCTTTCCATGTACTTGCTTAATATATTTCGGCCATCATGTACCCCTTCTGACCTCATATATTAGGGGGCATCTGTTATAGCTCCAAATCTCACTATTATGTTTTGTGATGCTGCACTCATGGCCTAGGGCAACCCCTCCTTCCAGACCTGATCCAAAATCTAAAAAATAGTGTTTTATTCCCTGTACGCGACATTGCCCCGAGTTAAACACGTGTATACGTGGGTTCATATATACCCAACCTGCATATATGTATTAAAACACTTACAAAAATAATTAACTCCTTATTTTCGGGCAGAGATCGCGGGTTTTACCTGCTGATCACCTGTTAGTGCCTGTGGCCTCAATTGTTCCCAACCAATTCCTAACTAAAAAACTACTTTGGAATTGGTATAAAAAGACATCAAAGGGAAGGCCTAAGGGAGGAGAGAAGAGAGAGAAAGGTTATTATACTGAGGTTTTCCCCTAACCAGGTCTGAAGACCCTTGTGCCTTCTGCACTTCCCCCATTTGTACAGGAAACCCTTGTTTCCTTGTGATTTGATGTTCATCCCTTAGTTATGGCAACATGGAGTGAGTATTGGAAGGAGATATGCTAGAGGCTTGAGGCGGGACGGATCCAGAAGGAAGTTGTGCTTGGAGCCTGCGAAAGGCTGCTTAGGTGATATTACTCCTTTTGTACTTTCTATTTGTCTATAATAAAGAAACAAGTCTTGGTTCCCGATATGCTTCTTCTTTATGTTTATGATGTTCATGTTTGAATTTCATGTATGAATGGATGTTTAAAAGTTCATAACTAACTTCCTTCTTTTATAACATAAAGATGATTTTTTTATAAATCTTTGTCCATATACTGCTGCATTCTTTGGAATTGTTGGTTTTGCAGGGCAAAGAAGCGAAAGGGACGTGAAGAAGGGTTTGGACCCTTGAGGAACTACCCGAACGTAGGACCTGAGGTACGTCCTTCTTACTTTAGAATTAGATTTTGCTAGCATAATGGCTGTGTGTATGCATGTTTCTTTGTTTAGACAACTTTCAGTCTGCTAGGGTTCCACCCAAAAGCCCTAGGGGATAAAATCCCTCAACACCAGGTTCTAACTTCCCCACATAAACTCTGAACAAATATTATCATTTGCACATCATCAGTATCTATTTCATAAATTTCAAAATAATCAGTCATCTTCTTGGTGTGTCGTTGGGTTGTATAGGTACCAGTGCCATCAAAAGTAGTGATCTTACTTGGTAATCCTGGGGCATGGCACCTAAGTTTCCTGGTAGTACCAGGGGGGCATATTTGTTTGCCATTGCTGCTAGTAAAGTTGAAACAAAAATTAGGGTTGGAATAAGAATGGATGTTTGAGTTGTGGATGGAGAGCTAGAGGCAATGATCTGATGTGGAGTGGTATGAGGTTGAGGGATATAAGGGAATGATGATGAGCTCATAGAAACAGAAGTGATTACCAAGGGATTAGAGGTTCCTTTAGTGGTAAGATCAGATTGTGGTGAGTTCTGCAAATATCTATCAATTGACAAATTGGCTTCTTGGAGCTCTAATTCTCGAATGAACTCTAGGTCTTGGACCAGGTCAACTAATTCAGAATCGAATGAAGTCCTAAACAAACTGGTTTCAAAGTATTTGTCAAAGGGTTGGTCTTCGAGGTAAATCCACCTAATAGGGCACGATGAAGATCTGAAGGTGGGTCGAGGACTAACAAAACTTTCTTGTATTCTAAGAATTCTTGGGATCAGATTGAGGTTCTCAAACACTTGTGGTGGGTTGGGATCAGGATTAGCTCTAGTGTAACGAGTCCTTTCTAAAGCCAAATTTTTGGGTTTTGTTTTTGGTTTTCTTAATTGATATCAAACAAACAACTTCTATGATTTCTTTAAGATGCTTTTAGATTTAGAGTTTAAATTTTCTTAAAGATTTGATTTGACTGAGGAATTGTTCGTCCCCAATGGAGTTGCCACTATGTTATCACTCAGATTTTCCTTGAATTTGTCAGAAGAAGGAAAGGGGTCTGAGGTAACCACAAACCTACCTTTTAAGTATATAATCTAGCCAATCTGTACTCAGAGAGGGATCTTTCTTTATGATTTAGCTTTGTTTATGGGATATTAGGCTAGTTATGAAAGCTTGGGGAGTTTTTATTTTTTTTGTGGTGGAATTCAGGAGTAGAAGGGTATAATAAAGTATTTCAGGCCATTGGGCTATGGAGTCAACTGAAGATGGCTTAACTGGATCAGGTTGATTCAACAAAGGAAGGCTTCACAGGGAAAGATAGCTAAACAAGATACAAATGATAGCTTAAAGGGTGAAATGGTCTTGAAAAGGAGGAAGGGAAATTAAGAATCCTTCAACAAAGTTCAAGATTAGGGAAAGTGGGTGATCATTAACAAAAAGAATTAAGAATTCTTTGTTAAATGGCCACAATGATAAACTAAAAAGTAGGGAGCAATTAAGAATTCCCTACTTATGATAGCTTGGAAGAAAACATTAAGAATATAAATGATTTTAAAGACATAATTTAGTAAAGCTCTTTCTAAAATATACTTTTTCGTTTATCATTCAGATATGGAACACATATGAATATTTAAACAAGAAAACTGTAAAAACATAAGATATAGAATACTTATTTGTTTCTCATTTGACACAGGAATCCTATAAAAGTCCTTGCTTTATTACTTTGTCCAGCCAGCAATACAATAGTTATTCAATATCACTTATATTCCAAAATAAAGAGTCTACAGAAGTGTCTAAGAATCCACACTCAGTACCTCGAATGAGGAAGGACTTATACAAAATTTACATCAAAATATCTCCTAACAAAGAGAGATATATTCTAGGAAAACTAAATATCTTTTACATGAACGTAGAGACAGATGGTCTCGAAAGTAGAAACTGAATGTGAACTACGTGGTTGTTGTCCCTGTTTTTGTTGAAGCAACTAGAGGCAGATCCTATAAATGTGCATCTTGTTGTCTTTCTCGTAATTCTGTGCTGGCTGATTGATTTTGGCTTTTCACTAATACTCTTTACCTATCTTATCCTCCTTCATCCCTGTTTACCAAAATTGACTATGGTAAATCCTTCAATTTACTTTTTACCATGGTCAATCATAAAATGTCTATCATATTGATCCACCAATCATCCCTTGGTATTCTTTTCCATGTTAGTTTCCTGAAGATTTCATCTGATTCTGTGTTGTTTACAAAATTTGGTTGTACTGGAAACAAGTGCCTCACTTCATGCTCAATATAAAACAAGTTCTCCAAACTATTATAAAGAACTCTTCCTGTGGGCAATGCCTTGGGTGCAGATGAACTGGATTGATTATTAGCATACTGGTATAGTTTGTTGACATAATCATCCTACCTCATTATCTTTTCATTGATGACTAAAGGACTTGGAAGCCCTTTACTTTGTAAAATGCTAAATTTCCCAATAAATTCATCTATGTCTTGCATATTCTGACATTTGCGTTCCAAGTTTTGCATTAAAGTCCTTTTGGTCAGTACTTTCTTTATTTCAAGGATAGTTCCAACCCTATCCTCAATGTTTAGCTATTCTAACTGATACCTCTTTCTGTTGTTTAGAAAGTTTATCAACCTGATAGCCTCTTTAGGCTTCCTTCCTAGTTCTTCCTTAGTTTTTTCAATCTCTTGGAGAGCGGCTTTCACCAAGTCAATTTGCTCAAAAATGATTTGAATTGATGACCAAATATCATTGATTGATTCAATGATATTGGTCCATAATATCTTTCTGATGTCAGTCAAAGGTTTTTCAAATATAAGATCCTTTTCTAGTGTTTTAACCTATTGAGTCAAGCCTTTGTTTTTCCTTACCTCTTCAGCAAAATTAAATTTTGACACATCATACTTTTTTCTAAAGTAATGAATTTCTCCTTTACTTTTTGTAGTTCAGTGACCTGGAGCTTCATTTCCTCCATGGACTTGATTAATTCTTCGGTGTTTTGATTTGAAGTTCATGCCTGTGATGTACCTGTACCTGTTACTTCCAAAGTTTCAACTATTTCTAAAGGGACATTTGGTGCTAGATCAGTTGCCAATGTAGAAGGGACTGCTGTAGAAACCATTGGTACTACATTTTGACACTGAGAGGTCAACTCATTTTGCCTACTTTGTAGTGTTTTCTCTAATTCTTGCTATGTTTCATTTAATTGCTCATTTAGCTTGAGGACGAAGTCCATAAGCTCTTCTTCATTCTTCTTTTCGATCACTTAAGCAATCTGTGGATGCATGAGTGGTGGCAATTTCAACTACTTTCTCAGGGCAGCTATATATTCATTCTTTTTCTTTATCAGGGCCTCTACAGCTTTGATATCCTTTGGTTTATGGCCCAACTCAATAATCAAATCTTCCAATGTTTTAATTCTATTGTCTTTTGCCTATGAGGAAGCCTTTTCTAGTTGTAGTTGGGTAGTAGTGTTGTTCAATGAATCCTCCAACCTATGTACCATCATGGCCTTACTTGTCAGTGTAGAATAAACCATTTCCTCTATTTTCTTATGCAGTTCTATCTTATCTATGGGGTGGATATCTTTGGCCAAGACCTCGAAATAAATATTGAGGTAGTTTAGAAGTGATTTGGGCTAATGTACTGTGGGATTTAGAAATCTCATTTGCATTTTCCCTTCTTTGATGTCATAAGCTGACATCAACCTGGTTTGATTAATAGCGGCCATCTTTAAGTATTGAGTGTAGGCTTGGGCCTTTAGCTATTCATTTTTGGCCTTTATTTCATTGAATTTTCCTTTTATATCTACAGTCTTGTTAGATGAAGACCTGAAAGAAGAAACTTCAGTACTTTGATGTCTTTCAATCTCCTGTCTTTGTGAATTGGAAGGTGTCTCACCTATTGGAAATGTATGTAGACTGTCTCCACCTTCTTTCCTTAAACTCCCTGTTGTTTCCTCAAAGAATTCTTCCTATGAATACGGATTTAGCCTGTGCCTCTTAGCACTAGGTTGGTCTGAAGGACCATTGGCAGGGGTAGCTACTTCCCTATCTATTTTCAAGTTCTTTTCCTCATTCAGAGGAGTTTGCAAAACTGGGGGATTTCCCATATTTACCTGAGCTGAATGTGGTTATGGGGGGGGGGGGCCTGTTCTTCAGAGATTTCAGGATGCTCTGACATCTCTAGTTGTTCTGATGTTGGAGTACTTGTTCCTTGATATTTTTCTTGCGGTGGTTCTATAAGGGGTGAACTAGTTTCTTGTGAGTGCCTTTGAGAAGTCTTTGTTGTAGAGGCACTAGTCTCTGGTGTTGGCTTTTGGGTGGATCCAACTGGTACCTGTTCACAAGAGTCTAGGTCAACCCTCTTTTCTAATTCTTTCATCACATTTTCTACATCAACTTGATCATTATCCATTTCAACTAGAGTCCCTTCCTTCCATTCATTCGTATTTGCATATTGTTCTATTTTAGGGATTTTGTGATGGAAATATGGTGATAGCTTTTGTTTCATTCTCCTATCACAAATGAAACCTTGTGGATCATACCTCCAAACAAAACTTTTCTTTACTCTAATTCTTTCTAGGATTTAATGGCGACTATAATATACCCATGCCCCCCAGCTGAGGTGGGGTTACATGTCATAAATTCAATTCCCCATTTTGCGAATGGGCCAACAGCAATGACTGCATGTAGCTTGGCGCAGGTGGTAATCTAGTTTTCTAATCAAATATCTGGCAAGCATGGCAACTTCTGACAGCAAGAATGCAATCTTTGAATATAGTTGGCCAGAAGTAACCAGCATGGAGAATTCTTTGTGCGGTAGCATAATTAGATAAATGTCCACCACAAGCACCTGAATGACATTCATTCAAAGATTTTTCGGCTTCCTCATGAGTGAGGCACCTATGTAAAATCGTGTCGACACCACGACGGTAAAAGGTATCACCAATGATCAGATAATCTTTAGCTTGGTATCGAGTACGTCATTGTTCAGAGCGAGAGGTATTAGGCCGAAAAGCTTGGGTCTCGAGATAGACTAGTATATCTCCATACCATGGATCACTTGACAAAATAAGAAATAGAGACTCATCCAAGATCAATGCTTCTGATGTTAAATCATTGGAGGATGAAGGAAGATCGCAAAGTAACTCGGTGAAGTCAAGATATTTATTTGATTTAGACTTGACGAATTCTAAATCAAACTCTTGCAAAATTACTATCCATTTTGAATATTTTCCCCCCAACAATTGACGTGACAAAATGCATGTCATAGGGTTGCAATCTGATATAATGGTAGTTTTACGAAGGAGGATGTAATGACGAAATCTCTGTACAGCTTGAACGGCTGCCAAAGTTAACTTTTCGACATAGGAAAACTTACTTTATATATCGTTGAGATTACAATTCAAGTAATAAATAGGATGTTCAATTCCATCTTCTTCTTGGACTAAAACCATACCAATGGTTGTATCTGCAGTAGCGAGATACATGTAATAATCTTTTTGATAATTTGGGGCATACATTAATGATGTTCTAATCAGGGAATCATTAAGAGCATCAAAGGAAGATTGCGCAACCTGATCCCAATGGAAGGGTACCTCTTTCTTCAAAAGATGTGTAAAACCTTTAGCCAACTCAGGATAGTTTGGAATGAACCTCCTCATAAAGTTTTCCTTCCCTTGAAGTCTCTGTAACCGTAACAAGTTTGAAGGTGGAGGTAAGTCAAGGATTGCCTGAACCTCTATTGGATCAAGTCGAATTCCATGTTTTGAGACTACGAATCCAAGCAATCGACCAGAACTGACACAAAACACACACTTGTTGTGGATTGGGTCTTATTTTGTAGTGTCGACACCGTAAAAATATTTCTCTAAAATGTTGCGAGTGATCAGACCGCTTTTGTGAATGAGCAGGGAAATCATCAAGATAAGGTTGAACAATGTGCTTGATTTCATGGAAGGTATAATTCATTGCCCTCTGAAATGTAGCCCCTACATTCTTCAAACCAAAAGGTAACTTTTGATAGGCGAATGTGCCCTAAGGACATATAAAATCTATTTTAGATTGGTCCTGTGGGCGGATATTGATATGATTGTAGCTAGAAAATCCATCCGTGAATGAAAAGATTTCACATCCAGCACATTCGTCAATAATCTGGTGAATAAAGGGTGTAGGATAATTGTCTTTTGGACATGCTTGATTTACATCCCTATAATCGACGCACACTCGAATTGTCCCTTGTTTTTTCATAACGGGAACAATGTTAGATGCCCAGTCGGTAAGAGGTACAGGGAAAATGAAGCCAGCATGCAAAAAAATTTCAACCTCTGCTTTAATGGCAATGGCTTTCTTAGGATGAAAAGGTCAAAGCCACTATCGTACTGGTTTTGACATCAGGGTACATTTTAATCTCATGTTCAAAAATACTTGAGTCAATTCCTAGCATCTCCTCGTAAGACCATGCAAAAATATCTCTAAATTCATGAAAAAGAGCACGGTAATTGTCAAGTTCCAATGGAGAACATGACTTGCCAACATGAATTTTCTCTACAATATTAGGCTTGGTCGAAATGTTTATAGAAATTGTTTCTTCTATGTTTGATAAATTACACTCAGAATCTACAGCATCTACTCTAATAGAATTCAACAAGAAATCAATGATTGATGGGTGATTTAGTTCATTTGAATAATCTTCATTATCATCTGGAAGGTGGGAACAATGATGATAATCTCCCCATGGTTCCTCTCCTATCATCATTGATTGGACGATTCCTTCATCCGTAGAATGTATACGTGAAAAGGGATCTGAAGAGGTACCATATTCTAATGATCTATCTACCCATACAAAAGTTGAGTGTGGATATGGTTTTACCACGCAAGCTTGAAATATTGATTGCTATGATAATTCAATGTGGCTTAACGGCAATACTTCAATATCACCGTCAACTTCAATTTGGTTGGAAATCCTCCTTAAATCAGATGAGGTGGAGGAAATCATGTTGCAAGTTTCTACTCTTGCCACTTCTGCCAAATCAGATGGTGACGGGAGGGTAAAAGTACCCATTAGGGAAGGATCTTTAAAGAGACGTACTCCAACACTTTGAAGTGACAGCGGGGGTTCGTGTACCAACGGAATGCTTCCCGTAGCTTGTGAACTATTGGAAAAGAAGGCTAGCTGATCATGACTATGATTCCACCCTTAAAAGGAAAGTATGTGGAAACCACAGCAGCCATAACATATACCCAAGGCCTTCCTAGTAAAATGTTGTAATCGAGGGGTCCATCAACTACCTCAACTTCAACAGTAATAGTTTTTCCCCCTAGTTCGACTTGCAGGTTACTCAAAATCCCACATGGAGTATATGTTCTACCATCAAAATCTTTCAACGTGGTTGGTGATTGTGATAACAGCGGTGAACCAAGTGTTTTCTAGCAACTCATGGACATAATGCAAGTAGATTCCCCCTCGTCAATAATAGTTCGGTGAAAATTTTTATTGAGAGCCTTTACTTGGATTAGGAAAGCTAATTGTGTAGGTAACTGTGGTGGATATCTCGCATGATTAAAAACTACAAGATTTGAATCCATAGGATCTATTCCACCTATTGCTGACAGTAAAGCCTGTTTCTAGGAGGGACAGTTTTGCAACACCTCAAGTGTCGACATAGCTGAAGGTGATTGAGCAAGATCTTCTACTATGTTATAATTTTGAGATGCCTGAGCCCAAGGGTTGAATTTCAATTTGTGCACGACTACTTTTGGTGGTTTTATTGTCAATTTAGGTACAATAGGTGGAACAACTTCAGATGAAGCCGAGTTCGAAATATTAGGTTGATCAGTGCCCTGATTATTCGACGACGACATATTTTCATCATCTTTGTTTCTTGTTGACACGAAAACATCGTTTTGAGCCTTTTTGATGGATAACATGAGTACTTGGGATGTGGAAGCATGGTATGTTGCAACCAAATGTGTTTCCAGAGTTGGAAATGGATCTATCAACACTGCTGATGTGTTTGAAGTCTTTAAAAGTTTAGATATCTCAGGTGATGTAGAAAATATCTTGTATAATGCTTGTCATTACATATTAGACATGGATAACAAGGTTTCATTGTCGTGGTAGAGGAATTAGTTGATTTCTCAGAAGGGGAATTTTCTTGTTTCTTTTTGTTCTTCCCCTTTTTCTTGCCTGCTGGTTGCTTTGGATTTTTGTCTTTGTCAGATGACATGGCGTTATTCTCGGAAGCAAGAGTATTTTCTGATGCATTGGTAGTTTGATTGGAAACAGCAAGAGTTTGACCAGATGGTCTTCCTGCTGATTGTGTGCTTGAAGAACCGATCACACTGTCACCGGCATGAGAGTCCTTACTCGATTGTAGAGGTGGTGGAATAGTGAAAGCTAGTCGAGGTGCATTGGGAATTTTATCATAAAGCGTGTCGGATTGTGTGTATATTAGATCCAAGTATTGGGCACGAGAAATGACATGCTCTTCTGTGATGACTCCACCTTTTGCCACATCCTCAGTGATTGATAGCAACAAGGATTTTATGAACCACTTAGCTAAAAGTTGATCGGGAACATATAACAATGTAAACTTTGAAACGGGAACTCATACTGTTACCCATTTTGTAGATATAGAAAAAATGTGACCCGATTTTGGAAAGTGGTGATGCATAACACACGTGTTTTTTATAGCATAGTTTTTAGCACTATAAATTTTTTATGTACATTGCATTTTAGAATGGTAGTGTTTTATATGCTGATTTAAAAAAGTGGTAATTTGACATCAAGCCCTTTTTTTAAAAGGCTTTTTTTATTTTTTTATTTTCTAATGTATGAAATGTAAATAATTAGTTTGTAAATTTAATAATTTTTGAAGTGGTCGTTTTCTTCATATTTTCTTGTTTCTATTTTAATTTTAATTTTTTTGTAGTGAGGTTTTTATTTTTTTGCATTTTTAAATTAGGTCGATATTTTGAATTTTCGATATTCTACATATTTATACATCCTTAATTAATTTTCCAATGCACATGAAATAATTGTTTTTAAAAAACAATATTTTTTAACAATGGACATAAAAATAACCATTTTTAACATAAATATAACTAAAAAACTACGTGTTTTGATAATTTTTTGCTAGAATTGACGTGTCAAAATCACAATTTTTATACGAAAATTTTAACTAAAAATGGTTAAATAATAGTTATTTTTATGAATTTCATGTCAAAAAAATAATAATAATCACTTTTTTTTTCAAAAAATAACGATTAACTTAAAAATTAATGTGAAAATCACATATTACAAATATTGAACGCATAACAACCTTAATTGAGTGTTTATTCTTCTCATAAAATGTCAAAGTCAAAACAT
>APFE031687850.1:0-61563 GCA_000404065.3 Pinus taeda | reverse complement strand
ATCTCTTTTTATTTCGGACTTCAAAAGTCCTCAAATATGGCCTATTCCTCTATCGGGTCCATCTTTATCGCTATTGCAAATCACAAGTGGCTTGGTCCCTTGCTTCCCTTTGTATTTGGAAAATGTTTAAAAACACTAAAAATACATGAAAAATTGGCTTTAGAAGGCCTGAAAAATTATATATTTTCATTCCTAAACCCTTTCAGGTCCGGGTCTTATTGCATCAGCGCCGCTCCTTGGTTCCCTTTGTATTTCGTTAAATAGCGAAATACATGAAAATGTATTAAAAAAGGCCTTTCTGTTGACTTAAATATTATGCAATAATACTTATAATACATTTGGGTCTAGTTCATCAGGTCGCACACATGCCTATATAACGGCCCCGCTCCATAATGTTTCCCCGATTGCGATCCACCGATCTAATCATCGAAGATCACTGATCGGGGTGTCTTGTGCCCAACCTTACATTTTCCTTTCTGTTTGGCCAATTGTGATTTGTTGTTTAGATCTGCATCGTTGATCGGCCATATCTGACGACTGTTGTGCGTTGGACTATGTATGCCTTCAATACATGGTTTTTCACTATTTTTCATGTGGTTTAGCCTTCTGATAGTGTTCTTCTTCCCTTCCAAGGGCTCTTGGCATGCGATTCTTTCAATATTTGGATGATCTTAAGCAAATTTTGAAGACTTCAGGAGTGTTTTGGATCCATTTTTGGGCCAAATGCCAACAAGGCTAACACTGGCTCCTTTTAGGGATGAAATTCTCCCTATGAGGTTTCAAGAACTATAGAACAATGTCTTTCCTGTAAAAGCAAAATTAAATCTTCCTCCTAGTGTTCCATTGGGCATGGATTCTATTTTGCAACAAAATAAAAACTGAAAAAACATATTTACAATGCCAAGGCTTTAAAGACTTAAATGAAATAAAGTTTGAAGAATTGCCCATTTACTGGGCTACCAAAAACATCTCCCCCCTCTAAATTGTGTAGAATGAAAAATTTTCTCCTCTAAACTTGAGCAATGACAAACAAACCTATCCATAAGGGATCAAATTTCCCTTGATTTCCCATCTTTTTCTTCAATGCATCCCATTTGAGAACCCAGTCACCAAACTGAAAATTGTCCCATTTTACCTTTCTATCAAAGGTTTCTTTGATCTTCTTTTGATGAATTTCAGCAAATTCTTCAAAGAATTGTAAAAGCCTATTAATTTCATCATACTCTTCAAAAACTTTCCAGTATTTGACATTGTCAGGTATCAATGGTATGTATTTTACCTCATCTATGTATGCTTTTAGCCTTGGATACTTTTCTTGGAAAGTTTTGTTGACCTGCAAAGTTAATATGAAAGATAAATGAATGCATTCCTGTGTGGGGGACATAAGGACTACACCTGCCCTAGGAGCTTCCTTAGATCAAGCCCCATCAAAGAATATATCCCAAATCTATGGGCCTTCTTCCTCTGTGATATGGTAAACTAGTTTTTAGGCTGCATAGGGGTCAAATGAGATTCTTCAATTTGAAGAAAGCAAGCTCCAAAATCAGTGTCGACAGCATAGATGGGATGATTAGTGGGATTCCTCTCATCACTGATGATATAAGCCAACTGATCTTCTCTGTACAATCTCTTATTTTCCCCTCCAAAAAATGGGACAGTAGCATAGGATAGATCATTTTGCAATGTTCCACCTAATCTCTTGATCCAACCTCTGGAAAGCAACATGCCAAACTTGAGGGGTACATCGGCTACCACAATATACATCATCATGTTCTTCATGGGTAGCTGAGACAAAGTCATGGCTAGGTCTTTGATTAGTCCCATACATTTCACCTTTCTAGAGTCAAAAGAAAACAAGTCATGATAAGACTTGGTAATGTCAAGACCAAACTTATCCATGATAGCCTTGGGCATTAGATTATGGCTGGCTCCTGTGTCTAGAAGGTAGTTGTGAAGGATTTTGTCATGAATAGTCAGAGAGACATAGAATGATGGGGAGTTGTCTTCATAATTTTCAATCATTGGGCTGAGAATAACAGCTGGTTTGTCATCTTGCAAATTTACATAGTCGGTGGAGGCTTGGATTGCATTAAGCTCAACGGCCTCAAGGATGGATATTTTGGAGGGCTCATTCTTCATTAGTTTAATCAGAGGCATAGGTATTCTTAGCTTCTGAATTTATGATTGAAAACCGAAAGGAGAAGAAGACTTGTCAAGGCCTCTTACCTCGTGAGTTGGAGCTTTGAGGATGATGGGATTAACTACTGGTGACTTCTGCTTGTTAGCTTATTGTACCACAAGAAAAATAGCTATTTGAATAGGAGTTTCCTTGGCATTATTCATATTTGACCTTAGGTTATATCTGTGTTGATCTTCAGTTGCAAAGTAGCTTCACCATCCCATTCTTGGTTAATCTGGTCATTGAATAATGAATTTCCATAGGCAGCTAAGGTCAAAAAGGGGGCACTACCTTTGTCTTCCATACAATGGATCTCATCATCTTCTTCAAACTTCTCCTCTTCCATCACTATATTCTGGAAAGGTGTCTTTACCCTTTAGTCTTCATTGGAATCTTTGCTCCTTTGTAAAATCTACAACTACTCATTAGTTCTTCTATATGGATTTGGATCTCTAAGAGAAAAGGTGTTAGGAACTCTTCCTTTCCCAAGGTGATGCTTAATCTTTAATTTGGAGATCTCAGAGGCTAATGACTCTATCATCTTGGTCATTTTATATATCTTGGGATCTGAGGATGATGAAGACTCGCCCCTTTGTCTCCTTCTATCAACATTAACTTTGAGCTTTTCTACAACCATGATGTTTGATTCTACTTCCAAGGTTGCATCCTGCATATCAGCCAAATTAGCACATCACCTCTCCCTCAATAATAGACAGAAGTCAGAATCAAAATAATTGGCATATGTGAGTTTAACAGAGGTAGTGGTGGGTTTTACTTCAGCTGGTATCCTACTGTACATGTGGTAAAACCTCTTATTAAAATTAGACAACAACTCACTTTTTTCCCTCTTTAAGTTCCCAAACTCAGTGTGGTAGTAGAGGAGATCCTTCTTATCCCCCAATTCTTTAGGAACGCATCATCTAAAGCCTCAATATCTGCTATAGACCTTGGGGTTAGCTATCTGAACCATTTTCTAGCCTCTCCATCTAGGCTTTGGACAAAGACTCTCATCCACACATCATCTTCACTAATGTCCAGGTTATCAGCATAGTTATAGAATGACACAAGATGTTCTTCAGTTGTAAAACCTTCAGCCCCAATGAAATTAGGCCTATATTCTCCAATAGGCATGGCATTCAAAGGAGTGAGCAGTGCTAGAGGTCCATACCTATCAGCTATGATTCTTTCCATTTTGGTAGGTGCTTGTGGGCCTACCATAATTGTGGTGGTTACAAGAGTACTGGCAGTCTGAATAATAGAGGGCTGAGTGACTGCTAAGACTAAATGAGTATGATGGATAGGAGGTGAGGTTCCCTTTGGGCTTACAACAAAAGGAGAACCCAAAGAATAAGGAGCTTTATGAATCTCTGAGAGTTTTTCTTCACTACTAGTATTAGATGCTATACTCTCAACATGTATTTGTTCTATTGCAGGACTTTCTTGAAGAGATATAGAATATTGTTTAGGTTTACTTGAACCTAATGCTCCTTTCTGTGATACCTTTATTTCTTTGATATTTTTTCAGGGTTAGGTACTAGATCAGCTTGTGGCTTCTGAGGATTTCTCTAAGTATACCTCACAAACTGAGCCAGAACTATGAAGTGGAGTCGCCAAAAGGTTTTTCCTTCAGTGGAGTTGCCAGATAGATGATTACAATTACAAAAGTGCCTAAACTTTGTCTATCATCAAAACTAGATCTATGTTGTCTCCCATGGAAGCTGAGCTTCAGTCTCCTCTCTTGTGCAATGGCGCCAATTATGTCTTGAAGAGATATAGAATATTGTTTAGGTTTACTTGAACCTAATGCTCCCTTCTGCAATACCTTTCTTTCTTTGAGATTTTTTCAGGGTTAGGTACTAGGTCAGCTTGTGGCTTCTGAGGATTTCTCCAAGTATACCTCACAAATTGAGCCAGAACTATGAAGTGGAGTCGCCAAAAGGTTTTTCCTTCAGTGGAGTTTCCAGATAGATGATTACAATCACAAAAGTGCCTAGACTTTGTCTATCGTCAAAACTAGATCTATGTCGTCTCCCATGGAAGCTGAGCTTCAGTCTCCTCTCCTGTGCAATGGCGCCAATTATGTTATCACTCCAGGAAGCTCTCCTAGATTGCATCTCAGAGATGCCTGGTAACATATAATCTTCAATATTGTTCTTTGAACTATTGGAATGGATGATGGTTTGGATCAAGCTTGATAACCATTTCAACTCTGTTTTTACTCAAGGCATGCATGAGCACCTCAACTTTATAGGGCATTAGACCACTAATGCTCAATAGTTTGTAGATTCAATGGATAAATGGAGAATACCAATTGTACCAGTAGATGCATATATAAACACATATGAATGGCCAACTACAAGAAGTAGAAGAAGCTTGCAAATCTAATTTATCAATGCAGAGATAAGATGATAGTTATCTAGCATTAGACACAAAAGAAATCATGAATAGATTATCCAAGTGCAAGATTAGAACATAAGAGAAATGGATATTGAACATATAACAACAAAAGAAGCGTATATTGCTAGAATGAAGATGAGAAGCTTGAGTAGCAATGTCCCCATAGTCTCCAGAAGCTGAACCCTTGTTACTATGATCTTACAAATATTTATAGGCCTGTTTATAATGCTCTCAAGCCTTTTGAGGCTCAAGAGGTCTTAATCTATACCTCTGTCTTGTTAACTATTTCATGCCCTGACTATGAAAGCATGGCTCAGAGGTTTCTTCTCCCAACGGAAGAGTAACTGCATTTCGGTATTTTGGCTGTGCTAGCAGGGAGCTCTCTCATGCCAAAGATGCTCCATGATCTTTTTGGGTTGATTCAGCTGTGTTGCGCTATGCTTTTTCCCTTTTTGGCCTCTGCCCACTAACCATTGTCTCTAGGCCAAATCCCTCTTCTAGCATGTAGATATTATTGCATAATGCCTTTAAGGATGGTTGGCCCCCTGTACCTGCAATGGATTGGCTATTGGGCCTATGAAATCCCTACAACAGCCACTTTCAAATGATAACCATGACTTTTTTCTATTTTACACATAAAATGCTACAACTGTGCGAATCCCGCCAATCTCTGTTTATTTCGGACTTCAAAAGTCCTCAAATATGGCCTATTCCTCTATCAGGTCCATCTTTATCGCTATCGCAAATCGCAAGTGGCTTGGTCCCTTGCTTCCCTTTGTATTTGGAAAATTTTTAAAAACACCGAAAATCCATGAAAAATTGGCTTTAGTGGGTCTGAAAAATTATATATTTTCATTCCTAAACCCTTTTGGGTCCGAGTCTTATCGCATCAACACCGCTCCTTGGTTCCCTTTGTTTTCATTAAATAACAAAATACGTGAAAATGTATTTTAAAAGGCCTTTCTATGGACTTGAAATTTTGTGCAATAATACTTATAATACTGTCAGGTCCAATTCATCGGGTCGCACACATGCATGTATAACGACCCTGCTCCATAATGTTTCCCTGATTGCGATCCCCTGATCCGATCATCGGAGATCGCTTATTGGGGGTGTCTTACACCCAAATTTATGTCATCCTCTCTATTTGGCTGATTGCAATTTGTCGTTTAGATTTGGGTCATTGATCGGCCAGATTTGATGGCTATTGTGCATGTGACTGTGTGTGCCTTCAATACATGGTTTTTCACTGTCTTTCATGTGTTTTAGCCTCTCGATAATGTTTTTTCAACCTTCCAAGGGCTCTTGGCATGTGATTGTTTCGATATTTGGATGATCTTAAGAAAACTTTGAAGACTTCAGGAGTGTTTTGGATCCATTTTTGGGCCAAATGCCAACAAGGCCAATAGGTTTGTTTGTGAAAGGAAAAAGAGCATGCACTAAAGAACCTGTGAATCTATCTAGTGGAAAATGTGAGTATAGTTATAATTGGTCCCCTATTGAGGAAGAAGGGCCTATGATAGAGGCTATTGAAATAGGGAACCTGGTAAAACATCAGTTGAAGCAGGAATTCCTGAAACAAAAATACCCACAGAAGTTAAGAAAGAATCTAAAAAATATACTCCTATACAAACTGTGGTGAAAAGGAGGAAATTGAAGAAGTGATTGGGTGGAAATAATCCCAAGAAGGGTGTGTGGGTAATTGTTACACCATCAACTACCCTAATATCTGATGAATGTACAAATACAACATAACCAATGGAGTCCAAGGGATAGCATAATGAAGAGAAAGAAGACTAATTTGTAAAAGAACATACCCCGACACCTGAAGTTCATGTTGTTCCACCTAAATCAAAGGAGCCTAAGGAAAAATAGAAAGAGGAGGAGCTCAAAAAGGAACAATATGACGTCTCTTTACTAAGTAAGTCTGAAACTAACCTCCTTATTAAGAAAATTAATAAATTAAAGGAGTAAAATGAGAATTTAAGGAAACAACTTATAATGGTTGAAGGGAAGCTTTAGTCTAGATAACAAAATGGATTAGAAACTTTGGTAGAAGTGGCAGAATTAATGTCAGTTATATTTTTTGATGGATGTAAGGAAGTGCTGGAGGATGCATGTTATGAAAGGAAAACCACTATTTCAGTTCGAATTCAAGTTGGAGAGTAAGATGAAGAATTCCAAACCATTGTTCCATAAGAACTTGTTGAAGATGTTGTTTTTATAAAAGAACCAATAATTAAAGTAGAGTGGGATGGAGATCTTGGGATATGAAATAATGCAGATATGGACATGTATATACTTGAGTTGGGGGGAGATATTGGGATGTGAAATTGACATCTTTTTTCACTCATTTTCCTACCTTTTCTTTAAAAAAAAAATATTCTCGAGACCATACTCTACCACTGTAACAACCATTATCAACTTTAGTAAGTCTCTTTTTATATGTCATCCTTATTATCTAATTCTACTTCTAATTTGGTATGCGAACCACTTTTTTAGGATATTTTTCTTGTAAAAGTGACAACTGGGTTGTTATAGGATTTGTGGTATGTTGAGATGTTGTTGTGGGATTACACTTTCTAGTTTTGCCCCACCAATGATAGGAAAAAGAATTTATAAGCATTGTTTTTACACTTGATTGATTTTGGATGCATTGACCTCCTTCAATTAGTTATGAACACAAATTTATAACTCCTCCGGTCAAAATATAGTTCGATTGTCAAAGGAGAATTTTATGGACAATGCAGTTAAAATTGTTAGGATTTTCTATTGATAATTATTGTAATTTGGAAAAGTTGTTACATCTTTGCCCTAACCTTGGAAATTATTATCAAGTTGTTAATGTGTATTCTCAAATTATATCACATGAGAATCGAGATATTACGATGATTATCTTATCATTGCAATCTGAAATTATAAAAAGGTGTACTCTCTGCTCACATGAGATAGACATACATAAAAAAATAAAAAATGATGGAGGGGAGAGAACCAAGATTTAGTCTTGTATGTTTGATTAATGCAATCTCAATCATTGGTGGCACCATACCTTTCTATTGACTAGCTTGTGTGTTGTGTAATGTTACTATAATTATTAGTCTTGTTCACGCTTTAATGATTGCAGAATTATGACCATTGTATTGTGTAACAACATAGGTCTTGGACCAGTCCCTTTGTTGTGGTGAAAGTTATTTAAGTCATTACATTTTGATGGTGTTTTCATTTCATTTGAATGTTTATTTTAACATTTGATGAGAGAATGCTTTCCAAGAGTTCTCTTCTTTTTTGAATAAGCGTGACAATGTGACAAAGTAGTTTTATTTTGCATTGTTTGTTTATTTATTCGGAGTGTGAACAAGGTGTGAGAGTATAACAACTTGGGTGTTGAGTTGCTGAGAGTGTGATTACAACGATTGAGTTTGAGATTCATTAGCACTAGTCATCATTTTCCTTTACATATATTTTTCGCAATAGCCTTGCAATAACAAACCTACCCAGACTGACAATTAATGTGAAGAGTTGGAACTATTTCTCTGAGTTAAAAGGACAATTTTTCTTCCCAAGGGCAAGCTGAAGAAAACCCTATACACAATTTTCATATAATGCAACTTGAAGAAAAACTTGGAATGTTGTATGAAATCTGAAGAAAAATTATTTAAGGGTCAAATTAAACATATAATTATTCAAAAGTGTGTAAAATAATTAAATAAATGGACTACAATTTGAATAAATAAGGTTGTCCAATAAGAAATCAAGGTGTGCATTTTAGATAAGCTGTAGAAATTTCTCATTTCCCACCCTGGTTTTCAGTTTCACCTTATTTCTCCAAAATAGTTAAATGCCCTTTCCCATATCCATACATTCAACAACTAGAAAATAAATTTTGTTGAAAACACAAATTCTGGGAATATTACATAATGCTGGAAATGCGAAAATAAATATCAGCACATACAAACAGCCATTCAACACATTTAAACACAGTGATTTTTGGTCAAGGTGACCCCGGAAAAACCCCCTACAACTCTTGGGGAAAACCAGTTCGAAAGCTCCTTCTTATTTTTGGAAAATGCTTTTTACAGTGAGAGAAATATTCAGCAAAAAATCAGCAAGAAAACTTTTACAACTTATCTCGTTTTCCGTTCCTCACAGCCAACTGGAAAAACTCACAAACAGCAAAATAGAACAGCAATAAATGTTGTATGGCCTCCTCGATTTTTGTGCCCAAATTTTAGGCTTAAATGCTGTTGTACGAATTGCCTAGAAAAGCATGCAAGATGCCATAAATGCTGTTGTACGGTTTTCCTCGATTTTTGTGCAAAAATACAGCAGTACAGCTGTAAGGATTTCTGCCTAGAAAAGTGTGCCAAGGTATAGCCACTTGCTATATGGCCTCCCTTGGAAAAACGTGCCAGAAAACTTCAAATTTTCTACTCCTCGATTTCTGTTCTAACTTGCTGTACGACTTCCTTGGAATCTGAACCAAAACTGTTGTACGACCTTTCTAGAAAATCGTGCCCAAAATCTACCTTTCATTGTGTGCTAACTCATCTGTACAGACTTGCTGAAACGCTGCCTTGGAATGTGTGCCAAGTTGTTGCCTCCTTCTCCTCACTGTCCAGAAATATCCCTTGCTCTCTTGCTCTCCTTCTCTCAATTTGTTCATGAAAGAATAATATGACCTTTTCCTCCTTTCCCTCCTTTAATCTAACCCTAAGTGACTTTTGGGGAATCCCTAAATCCAATGGCTGAAATAGATTGAGATCTAGGGCTGAGATTAAATGCTCATTTAAATCTCACTTTCTATTTTTTTAGTTCACCCCACTTTAATAAAGACCCACTTAGTCATTTATGTCCAAAGTCACTTTTCCTTTCTAAATTTACATTGACTTTATTAAAATCACTTTAAAATTAGACTTTAGTAACTTTATCACTTAAAGTCACTTTTAAATTAGATTTGAATTTATAAAAATTATAAAGTCACTTTAGGAAAAAAAATAAATTCTTTTGGACACTTTTCCCTAGGCCAAAGATCAAAGCCTTAGGGAACCACCTGTCCTCCAGTACCAAATTTCAACACTCCCTCTTACTGAGGAAGGTGTTCCTCACCACACCCATCTTGTCTCTGAAGTAGACATGCTTGCCCTGTGGTAAGGCTTTGGTAAGAATATCTGCAACCTACTCATCAGTGGTAATATACTCAAGCTTCACAGCTCCCTTCTAAACATAGTCTCTGATGAAATGATATTTGATCCGAATATGCTTTGACCTGTCATGAAATACTGGATTCTCCATGAGTTTAATGCAACTCTAATTATCACATTAAATCACTGAAGGTCTCAACGGCTGACCAAATAAGCCAAACAACATCTTGCGAAGTCAGACGACCTCACAACTAGCCAGACTGGCTACCATATACTATGCTTCCATTGAACTCAATGCTACTGACTGCTGCTTCTAGCTGAACCATGACACTACTGCCGAACCCAACCCAAAACAACACCCTGAAGTGCTCTTTGTTATAGACATTTTTGGGCACTGCACCAAATCATAAATGTCCATAAACTGAGGGATCCTAAATCCCTAAAAGTGTTTCTTCACTGCCTAAAGGAACAAGGTCAGCTAATTACATCATCTCCCAGAAGTTCTCCACAGAAAACTACTCAGAAATGGTCAAAACTAGACCATATTCAATGCCTAGTGCAGAGCGTACAATGCATATCACCTTCCGAGTGTAAAGGGTGTGATGCATACTAGATGGCCCCTCTGTAGGGTGCGATGGACGAGAATGGACAAATGGCAGGGACAGTTTGCGAGGTGGAAGATCATAGAATCTTCCAGAAACTTCCCCTTTGACACATGCCTCTCTGATTTCAACCAGGGATGAGTAAGAGATCATCAATCCCCAAGTGGAATAAAGAACTATCAGAGAGAGGATACTAATCAAAATCTCAGAAGCTGACTCACCCCCTACAATCATCTATATATGGATCCCTCATCACAGAGATCCAGAGGCTGGAATCTTGTATCTTGTAGAGAACTGTTGTTGGTTTTCTGGTGTACCTTCATAATGTTGGGTGATCTAAGCTTTACTTAAGGTGAAGAAGGGATTTCTTCCTGGATGATGATGCTGGGTCAGAACAATTGGTTGTAATCCTCTTGCTATTCTTGATATTAATAAAGCTATTCAAGTTTTCCTCCACATTCGTGTATGTTTGATTGTATATGCATTTGTGTGGTTAATACATATCTGATCTTGTATTATTTATTAATATAGATCTCTGTTATTCGATAGTATTATGCTATTTTGATTCCACAGGTGCTTTCTAAAGCTGTGTAGACAAAGGAGGATCGACAAAGATCTATTGAGAAGAAGAGGAACCAGGCAAGGAACCAAGCGCAAGACAAAGTTTGGTGTCCTTTGTTCCCCTCTTGTCTATTTTTCATAAAGGAAAACGAAAGTAGTTTTAACTTGTTTGTTTCTAAGATAACTACCAGTCTTAGTGGGAATAGTAGCTCTAAGTGGACACTATTCCCGGTAACAAAATGGTGACTCCACTGGGGAGCGAATAGATTGTTTCTTAGTCAATTTTTGTTTTTTTTATAAACTTATAGACAGAGCCTAAAGTCAATCCAGCTAGCCTTCGAACTGCATTTGCTATGAAAGTGCAAAGTAGATCAATGATGCTTCAATCTATCTCTGGATTTTGTTTATAAATTGAACAATCAATCTGCAAACACTCTAATTGCCCTAAGTGGTGGCTCTAGTAACCTCCTTAGATCAACCCCCTGTGATTTATATTTACTGAACATCACTTACTCAGCCTAAATCCCTGAACTGAACTACAAATTGTGATCAAAGACTGTATAAAAGTCTCGCACTGGTACCATCGCCCCGCCCCTTCAAGGCAGTCTGTATGCATCACACTTCCCGTGTGCAGTAGGTGCGTTGCATACTGGATTCCCTATGTGACAGGTGCGATGGTCAAGGAAGGTTAACTTTACCTTCAGACTTTGGTTTTTTTTCACTATTTTCAGTTCTATTCAGGAGTTTTGTTGTCTGTGGTCAGTATATCTCTGTGGAAACCCTCTTCTCTTCCATCATTTCGCCTCCATTGTGCAAAGAACTGTAAGTGTTTTTGTGTATTATGCACCATTTACAGTTCTCTTTTATGAAGAAGTAGCATAATCAAACTGTCGTTCCTTGATCTGAAAATGTCGCAAGTGTTGTTTTCAGCCATAGAAGAGAATCCCATTGTTCTTGATAGTCAATTGTACTGTTACTTTTGTATGTGATTTGAATTAGTAGTTTTTCAAGTGTCAAAAACAATTTTCATTTCGAAATCACAAAATGTCATCCTTATCTTCATTTCATTTTGAAAAAGAAATTTGTTAGTATTGTCACTTTGGAAAATAATTCAATTTTTCACTTAGCGTTCTTCTTGTCGTTCATACATTAAGAAGGCTGAAAACAAATACATGCATGTGCATTTTCATATAGACTACTTGGTTTGATTTAGGACAGTGCATTTAGTGTGTGCTCTGTGCTCTTTGTTAAAAGACCCTTAGTTCTCTTTCCTTAGTAGCTAGGATTTTTATTGCCAAAAGAAGATTAAACATCTGTTTATCATCTAAGACTACATTTTAGGAATTGTATACACATCACACAGTGAACCTGAAAGGGAAATTTTTAAACAAGATCAACTATAAAATAAATTTAATGAATCTAAAAACACTTTGGAACCTAACGCACAACATCTAGAAGTCTAGGCTAGAGATGTATTCCGATGTTGTAAAACCTGGTAACTATTGTTTTCATTGTTGGTTGGGTGATTCCTCCACTTTGAGATGACAAGTGCTAGTATGGAGTTGTGCTCCCATGTACCGTCGAGTATATATTGGGAGACCAAACTAGGCTATATCCTTTATCCTTAGGAAGTTGTGTCTACCGCCCTATCAATCGCAATGCACTAAACACAGCATTCGGGAAGATTGACTGCCATACCGTAAAAAGTATTCTGCAATTTTGTGATTTGTTTGGTAATCCATCTGCTTAGATTTCCAGAGAAGTCTCTTTCATTCCTTTTCAGACTCCTTAATGGAAAAGGTCCATCTGAGCACTTGTCACTTCAGGTTCATCAAAAATCGAAGGTGACTAGAGTCATCTTTTGTTTTTTCTCGACTCTTAGAAATTAAAAAAATAGGTTGTGTCAAAGCGTCTAAAATTCATTTAATTCGAAAACATTTTTTCCCTTTTATTTTGAGTTGATCAAGTAATCTGCAATCATGGAAGAAATTCAATCAAAACCTCATCGTTCGCGGAGACTTACGAGTCAACTGTCGTTGACTCCGGAAATGAAACTATTCCATACAAAGCGAACTTGTTTGACCAAGTCAAAGTCCCCTAGGTTTCTTGGGGCAAGCACTCCGACATCCTCAGAGACTCCGGTTACTCCGAACATTTCTGGTATCCCTGCCTCTACAGAAGAAATTCCGCAGCAAGAAAAGGACATTACAACTGATCCTAGTGTGACGATAAACGCTTCTATTCCTGAACTGGCTCCATCTACAGCTGATTCAGAAGGTGTTACTCCCCAAACGTCTGTTGCTACAGAACTTATATCTTCTTCAACACCAGAAATATTTTACAAACCTGACGGTCTACCTCTTCCTCCTGGATTGATTTCCATAGAAGAGATTGTGGAAGATCCTCCAACTAACACTCCAACGTAATTTGGAGCTGGGACCACCCTATATCCTTCTTCATCAGAAGTTATTCTCCCGCCATCAGAAGTTCCTGAAGAATCGCCAAGGAATCTTTTGGATAGGCTTAATATGTCTAAACAACCGTTGACATCTAGGACTGTGTCATCCAACACAACAGTGACAGAAATTCCTGCTGCTACCTCGACAATGTTCGACGGAGTGCCGTCTGTCCCAAATAGCTCTCAATCGATGGATGGAGTCCATCCAGGGGTTGTTTTGACAGTATGGACTGTTCCTGTTTGTTCGTCCGGAATTGTATCTGGAATCTCTTACGTTGAGTCTCAACAAATTGATCCTTCACAGTGTCAATTTGGGCAAACCGGTCCTCAAAGGAAAATCATTCCTTTGAGTACTGAATTACCATCGTATGGAGGGTCTTATACCCTTTCATTTCCTTCTTTGGAAGGACAACCATGTGAGAGTTCACACATAATTTAGGTTATGCTAGAATTACAACTAGCCGTTGGGTGCCAATCTTGCCTCAACAACCAAGAGTTGTATACTCAATGCAACAAAGTTTGCCTATGACAAATATCCCCACTATGCCGATGATTGCGGCAGTGTCGCAAGTACAAGTTTTACCAATTTTATGCCAACCTCAGGTTTCTCAGGTTATAATGCAACAACCTCTCGTACCTACGACACCACCGCAATCACCAACTAGTGGTATGAAACAAGTTCAAACGGGGACCATCACCCCCCATCTTGGTCAAACAGTCAGTACTGGACAACAGCTTATGGCTTCACAACCATGGCTGGTGCAATACCAACGACCACAATTCCAACAAGCTTACCAAGGACATGAGAAACAAGTCTTTGCAAGTAATGGGCAGCCGTATAATCAAAACGGACAATATCAACCATATCATAATGGTTATACCCATCAACCTTACCAAAGTTACCAGCATCAAATGCATTATGCTGGCATGCAAAGACCAACTGCTCAGGCAATTCCATCTTACCCTGGGTATGCTCAGCCAAGCCTGAATCAACAGTTGCCTTTTGTGGCAACTTTAGAGTTACCAGATCTAAATCGACTAACGAACGATCCAATTGCCTACGCCCCTTGGTGGTCGGCAATTCCGCATAAATTTCCGTCTGATATTCCTAAATTTAATGGAAATCCAGGTGAAGACCTGTCGAATCATGTGATGACCTTTCATCTGTGGTGTTCATCCAACACCCTCAATGATGATTCGATCAGACTTCGCCTCTTTCGGCGAACGTTAACTGGTCCGGCAGCAAAATGGTCTATCGGATTTCCTAGAGCTTTGTTTGATAACTTCAACGCCTTAGCCACAACCTTTTTAACCCATTTTCAGTTACCTATAAGGTACGAAATAGGAACTGAGTTGCTTACCAATTTCAAACAAACGACGACCACTCACATATCTAATCATATTCATGAGTGGCGATGTCATCGTAGAATGGTAAAAGCATATGTTCCTAATCAGCTATTGGCTGAATGGTTTATTAAGTCATTATTACCTTCTATTACAGAAGATGTGGAAAAGGTAGGAGTCGTCACTGAAGAGCAAGTCATTGGTCGTGCACAATATCTAGACTTGATCTATACTCAGTCTGGCACGCTCTACGATAAAATCCTCGATGCTCCTAAACTGGAATTTTCCATTCCTCCCCCTCCTAAATCAAGCAAAGACTCTCATGCCGACGATGGCATGATAGGTATGACAAGCACTAAAACCGTAAAGGCTACATTGAAAAAGTCTCGCACGATTTCAAGTCAAAATGCAAATGAAGAACTTCTAGCCTTGGAAGTAAAGGTCGTGTCAACAGACAAAGGCAAAGAACCCAAGCAACTAGGAGGCAAGAAGAAAAAGAAAGGGAAGAAGAAGAACTAGGAGGAGTTGTCTCCTAAAAAATCTTTTGCAAACCCTTATGGGGATAAGAAACCAAGAAGTCCATGCTTAATATGTGATGAGGATCATTGGACTAGAGAGTGTCCATATAAAGTTGAACTTAGAAAATTCTTAAAGAGTTCAAAAACCTCGGCTGTGTTGAATGATCCATTTCCAAACCCAAGAACAAATCTAGTTGCTAGTGAAAATGATTCCCCATCCTAAGTGCTAATGTTGTTGGTTTCAAAGAAACTGAATGATGCTCTCATATCAACAATGAATAAAGATTACAGGAATCCATAGATGTTGAAAAACAAGGATAATGGTCAACCTAGTAGTTCGACAACAACTTTGACCGAAGTTGTGCCACCCATCATTCCTGAATTAACAATAAAACCACCAAAGGGAGTAGTACACAAATTTACGTTTAATCCTCGTGCCAGAGCAGCAAAACACTATAATATAGTGGAGGATTTAACTCAATCGCCCTCCGCGATGTCGACACTTAAGGTACTACAAAATTGCCCATCCCAAAGGTAGGCTTTATTATCAGCAATAGGTGGGATTGACCCAACGGATTCCAATCTTGTGTCCTTTAATCACAAAGGATACGAGCCTCAGCTACCAACTCAACTAGCTTTCCTCATTCAAATGAAAGCCCTCAACAAAACTGTTCATAGAACAATTATTGATGAGGGGGCATCCACATGTATTATGTCGATGAGTTGCTGGAAAATTTTAGGGTCTCCGACCTTGTCGCGATCATCAATGACATTAAAATCATTTGATGGATGAACATACACCCCATATGGGATATTAAGTAACTTACAAGTTGAACTGGGGGGCAAAACAGTAGAAATTGATGTTGAAGTTATCGATGGAAACCTCGATTACAACATCCTACTGGGAAGGCCCTGGATATATGCCATGGTTGTCGTTGTATCGACCTACTTTAGGAGGATTGCATTTCCTCTCCAAGGAGGAATTACAATAATCGACCAACAAACCTTTCTCCCCAATAGTTCACAAGTTACGGGAAGCATTCCGATGATCCATGGAAGCCCTAATTTGCTTCAAAATATCGGAGTAGGCCTACTAAAAGACCCCACATTAATGGGAACTTTTACCCTACCGCCTCCAACCAATTTGGCGGAAGTGGCTAAAGTGGGAACCTGCAATATGATATCTTCCATTCAAAAGATGTCAGAAAACGATATTAATATGGATCATCTACAGGTATTGCCTCTAATCCCACTGGAAATATTATAGCAATCAATTTTTTCGATATGGGAGGAAAACCCGAACCAACGCTCATCAAGCGTTTGGATAGATAGGTCTAAGGAACATGAGACCCCTTCAGATCCTTGGTCGCAAGTACATTCTACTGACAAAGGAATCATTCAATCAATGATGATCGACGAGGCACCATGGGAAGATTACCACCATCGTTCCCATCTTCTGAATTGGAAAAAAGATAATTCCAGTGACCTAGACCATCCTTCAGTTTTTGAATTTTTTTCGAATACTATAAATGCAGTGGATTCCAAACGAAACCTATCCAATATTGAAGAGACTATCGCCATAAATATCTCGACCAAAACAGATGTTGTAGAGAATATTCATGTCAGCAAATATTGTTCTTCTTTACAACTGGAAGTGTATAGCACTCTCTTTCGTGAATTTAGAGATGTCTTTGCTTGGTCATATGATGAAATGCCAGGAATTGACTCAAGAATAGTTGAACATGAAATTAAGATGTATCTAGATGTCAAACTGGTATGACAATGGCTACGGTAGGTGCACCCCAAGAAATTCGTTACCATCAAGGCAAAAGTCAAAAAACCCCTCCATGCTGGTTTTATTTACCCGGTTCCTCTTACTAATTGTGTATCAAATATTGTTCCTGTGATGAAGAAACAAGGAACAATTAGACTGTGCGTCGATTATAGGGATGTAAATCAAGCTTGTCCGAAAGACAACTACCCTACGCCCTTTATTGACCAGATAATTGACGAATGCGCTGGATGTGAAATCTTTTCATTTATGGACGGATTTTCCAGGTATAATCAAATAAATATCCGCCCATAGGACCAGTCAAAGACTGCATTTATTTGTCCATGGGGCACATTCGCATATCACAAGCTACCCTTTGGTTTAAAGAATGTAGGGGCAACGTTTCATAGAGCAATGAACAATGCTTTCCATGACATCAAGAACATCGTTCAACCATATCTTGACGATCTTCCGACTCATTCGTGAAAGCGGACAGATCATCCACATCATTTGAGGGCGATTTTTCTATGATGCCGACACTACAAGATACGACTCAACCCACACAATGTCTGTTTTGTGTCAGTTCTGGTCATTTACTTGGCTTTGTGGTATCAAAGGACGGGATTCGTCTCAACCCATGTAAGGTTCAGGCAATCATTGATTTTCCTCCACCTTCAAATTTGCTTTAGATTCCGAAACTCCAAGGGAAAGCGAACTTTCTTAGGAGATTCATTCCAAATTATGCTGAACTTGCTAAAGGTTATACTCGTCTATTGAAAAAAGAAGTACCCTTCATTTGGGATTAGGTCACGCAAGCTTCCTTTGATGCTTTAAAGTAATCTCTAATAAAAGCGTCATTAATGTATGCTCCTGATTATCAAAAAGACTTTAACCTATATCTGGCTGCAGTGGATACAACCATAGGGATGGTTTTAGTTCAAGAGGATAATGGAATTGAACATCCTATATATTATTTAATCCAAAACTTAAATGATACAAAAATAAAATACTCCTACGTTGAAAAGCTAGCCTTAGTAGCTGTTCAAGCGATACAAAGATTTTGACACTACATCCTCTTTAGAAAAACTACCATTTTATCATATTGCAACGCCATGACTTATATATTGTCATGAAAGTTGCTAGGGGGCAAATATTCAAAATGGATAGCAATTTTACAAGAGTTTGATCTAGAATTCAAAAAATACAAATCAAAGAAAACCCTGGTCTTCGCAGAGTTATTATGTGATTTCCCATCGTCGTTCAACAATGCAACATCTGAAGAAGCACTCGTGGATGAAAATTTGTTTCTGATATCTTCAAGAAATCTGTGGTACGGAGATATAATCATCTATCTCCAAACCCAAACATATAGGTCTAATACCTCACACTCCGAACAACGGTGCATTCAATACCAATCAAAAGACTATGTGATCGTCGGTGATACCCTTTACCATCGTGGTATCGATACAGTTCTGCGGAGGTGCCTCACGCATGAGGAGGCCGAAAAAGTCCTGAATGATTATCATTCAGGCACATGTGTGGGGCATCAATTTGGTTATGCTACCGCAAAAAATATTTTGCGAGTAGGATACTTCTGGCCAAGAATGTTCAAAGATTGCATAACCACAGTAAGAAGTTGCCACGCTTGCCAAATATTCGATAGCCAAACCAGAAGACCACCCGCACCGCTACAACCAGTAGTTGCTGTTGGGCCATTCGCCAAATGGGGCATAGATTTCATGACATGTAACTCCACCTCAGCTGGAGTGCATGGGTATATCATAGTCGCAACAGAGTATTTTACCAAATGGGCCGAGGCAATGCCTACATTAAACAACAGTGGCGAAACGGCTTCCCTTTTATTTTTTAATCATGTAGTCTCTAGATTCGGCGTTCCACAGGCCATAGTCATAGATCATGGATCGCATTTTTGCAATCACATGATGGTTGAATTGGCTGCCAAATTAGGACTGTGCCATGACAGCTCTACTCCATACTATCCACAAGCTAACGGACAAGTTGAGGCAATCAACAAGGTCCTGAAGTGCATGCTGCAATGGATGATTAGAGTCCATAAATGGAGTTGGCACCTAATCTTGTACTCGGCCTTGTGGGCATACTGGACATCGGTGAGAAATGCAATCGGGTTTACACCTTTTCAACTAGTGTACGGTCTGGAAGCAATCTTACCAGTTCAATGTGAAATCTCATCCCTCAACTTCGCAGTCGACCTTCTCCGTGGAACTTTAGAAGAAGAGGCTCGTTTCTTGGAACTAATCCAATTGGATGAAACCCGTCATGATGCAACTTTGGCTAACGAAGTCCATAAAAAACGAGTCAAAACACAGTTCGACAAAAATGTCAAACCTCGTGTATTCTCAGAAGGTGAATTGGTCTTACTTTACGACCAGGAGTTCGATAAGTTGGGAGCAGGGAAGTTCAAATCTTTATGGATGGGTCCCTATATTGTTAAACGTGTATTAGAAAAAGGAGCCTACGAGTTGATGGGCTGTGATGGGATTCCACTGGCGCAACCCCACAGCGGGTTGTACCTCAAGCGTTACTATGCTTAACTCCGCATAGTAATCCCTATGCTTTTGTTACATTTTTGTTTTCGTTAAGGGTAATTGTTTTGGATCAGTAATCCACTTTTTGCATTTGTTGCAGATTTCGAACTTACTAGAATCATTCGTTGGATATGCCGACAGAGCGATTCATAGTATGCGGAACCTATATTCTGCAGCCTAGGCCATCTTCGATCTTAGCGGCGAGTCAGTGAGTTTAAGAGGGGTATGTATTGGTCGGTCGACGAACAATATCGTTGAGTACAATGCGTTGATAGAACTCCTCTCTAATGCCATCGCAAATGGCGTATGCCGACTTGTTGTTAGGCTAGACTCACAACTCGTCATTCTACAGCTCATTGGTATTTATTCCGTACGAAATCCATCCATCTATCGCATGTTCCTAAGGGCCAGAATTTTTGAAAGACAGTTCGATTTCATTCAATATCAACATATTTCCAGAAATTTAAACACATTGACAGAATCGTTGGCAAATTATGTATTAGATAGACATTTGCGACATTTATAAAAAGAAGCTTTTGATCAATATTTGCAACAGGATCATGTAGCTCAACCAAAATAAAACTCCAAAAATCAAAAATATATATATGATGACTGTTTATGGTTTACACATAATATTTCGTAATAAAGACAAAATCGGTCAAATAACCCAAAATTCAAAATGCTAGG
This sequence comes from Pinus taeda, assembly GCA_000404065.3. Taxonomy (NCBI): domain Eukaryota; kingdom Viridiplantae; phylum Streptophyta; class Pinopsida; order Pinales; family Pinaceae; genus Pinus; species Pinus taeda. Next base: position 41,338 of record APFE031687850.1, on the reverse strand, counting down.
GGGCACCCTAGTCTAATGATGCTGGTGATAACAAGTCACCGCCCGTGTGATCATGCGTAAAAGCTTAGTCCATCGACTCGGCACGGCAGTAGTATGTCGCTGCAACCGCAAAGGCAGCTCGTTGGTCCTCACATCTAGAATACCAAGGTTGAGACCCTCGACCTAATCCCGTAATGTTGAAAGAGTCTCGGCCACATCAAGATCACGGAGGATAGCCCTCCCACAGCCTCTCCTACCAGAGCGGCAGCTGGTCCTCTCTAACGTACTACTGGTCGAACTGGTCCGATATCTGCATGAGAACATGAGTTTTGATTAGTCTTAATCAAAGAAAACATAAGAAAATTATAAAAACAATAAACAGAGATATGGTCAAAGAATTTACCCATAGCGCCCCACTGCTCACCAACCGGCAGCACCAAATCCGGGTCACCTTGGAAGTCCAATGCCAGCATATGGAAACTTGGCATACACCATTTCCTAACGATCAAACCACTCGAAGAAGGTATCGGAGAAAGAAATCTAAGGCTAGCCAGCATGTCGAGACATAAGGTCAACCCATCTCTGCATCTGTGGCTTAGTCGGTGGAGGTAAACCAAGTGAGATGTACTACAGCTGCATCAGTGGGATCTTCTACAAAGCGAAAGCAGTCAAAATAGAACAATAGCTAAAATTCTTGGATCTCTCACCTTTCACTTTGGTCAGTTGTTCTTTCATCACAGAGAGTATTGCATCACACCAGTTGAACACCTTCGGTTCAAGGAATTCTAAAGCATACTGCATGTAAGACATGTTAGGTATGTGAAGAGCCGCACTACTAGCCAGTCTAGCAAAAGTGAATAGAATGGTCCTCAAGGACCGGTCAGTGACATCTCAGATATTGATCTTGCCATCCGTACTCCGCTGAGATCCCTCTCTGCAGTGGCGGCGAATATACTCCCTCATGGACTCACCCCCGCGGGCGAGACTCGATAATGAGAGAGGGGCACCATGCCTCGATAAACCAATCAAAAAATAGATGTCCATGATAGTCAAGGGGATGGATTTGCCCCTGATCTGGAACACCTGGTTGGTAGGATCCCAGGCGTTGAGGAAATATTGCAACAAGTTGATTTGTTGCCTCATGCTAGAGATGCGAAAAAACTTCAACAGGCCACAATTCTGCAATGCAGTTACTGTACTCGGATCATGTAAAGAAACCATGTACTCTTCCTCATGCTCACGTTCTCACCATGTAATAGCCATTTTTCTCCGATGAATCTCTAAAAAACAAACAAGACAAGAGTCACGGTCTTGATTTGGAAAAAAACAGGCAAAAATCCATGACAAAGTTGTGCAAAAAGTTTCCTCCTTGCGCCGATCGCACCCCAGTAGTGCACTGGGAGTGATGCATACTGACTAGCCAGTGATAAGGCCAGTATGCATTACACCTTTCGATTAAGGAACGGTGTGATGGATCTAGGGCAAATTGTTCAAACCCTATAGGCTCAACAAAGCAAGGAAACATGCTCAGAATTCAAAAAGGAAAGAATGCAACTAAAGGGCACAAGTTTAGCTCCTACGTAGTCTAGACGGCATCAAGAATCTCCCAGAATCAGCTAGTGAAAATCAGAGGGGAAAAGCATTTCCAAAGCTCCAACAAACCAAGTTCAAATGAAATGGTAAAATGAGAGGTAAAAGCCACTTTTTAATTACCATTCACGTAATTCAAGTAAAGTATTAGTGTTCTTAACTCATTTATCAAGCATATGTTTTCATTTCTAATCAGTTTGATGAAGCAATTGAACAGGTAGTACAATCTTTGAAAGAACAAAATGCTAATGGTGAATCAAGGAATCAATGACCATCATCACGAGTAGTTTTAACATGGAATTCAAGCTCGTTAAAAAATAAACATAAGAAATGGGCACGAGCAGTTTTAACGTGGAATTCAAGCTCGTTAAAAAATAAACATAAGAAACGAGCAGTTTTAACGCGGAATTCAAGCTCATTAAAAAATAAACATAAGCAACGAGCAGTTTTAATGCGGAATTCAAGCTCGTTAAAAAATAAACATAAGCAGCGAGAAGTTTTAACGCGAAATTCAAGCTCGTTAAAAAATAAACATAAGCAGTGAGCAAATGTTTCCCCCAAAGTTTAAGCTCATTAAAAAATGAATCGATCCCTGGTAAATAACCATTGTGGATGCATTATCATCATCTTTTGAGCCTTGGTCATGTTCTCATCATCACCTCCACTCTGTTTTAGCCGATCATTCACCTCCATTTGATTGTTTACCCCTTTCGAGGAAAATATGTGAATAGTGATTCTATTAGCCATCCCTGTGACACTGCCGTGATTGGAAAATTCCAAACCTTACCTGGAATCAGCCACTACCCAAAATCATCACTCGTTCCTCGGAAAACAAGTCTCCTTTAAGCTCTTTTCAAATGACTCATAAAATATGAAAAGATTGCCGAGCGATTGGCCTCTCAAACTCGTTAAAGTCATCGGAAGTTCTATCCCTCCTCTAGATTTTAATCTTTTTTGACTTGAGGGATTATTGCACAAAAAGATCGAGCGCTTGTCTTGTTTGGCTCGTTAAAACTATCGAAAATTCATCCCTTTCCTATTATTTTACACTTTTTTGGACTCAAGGGATTATATGATGAAAAAGAATCATTAAAGTTTCCTTTCCATCCATTTCATACTCTCTAAAATTGAAAAGGACCGAGTTATCTTTGTCGTTAAACTCGTTAAAACCTAATAGCAACAAACTTGTCTAAATGGACGAGAACGAGCTTCACTGTCTCTAGGCTCATTAAAACATAGTGATAGGTTCGCCTAAAGGGCGAATTATAGAACAAGCATATTGTATCCTCCTCAAGCTTGACAAAAATAAAGAGGTACTGGTCAGCAATGACTAGGGAAAATTGGGAAGAAAACTTGAAGAAACTTTATTGGTAGCAAGTCGCTCTTGAACATGACACTTTCTCTTCACATCCGAGTCAGGTTGGGTTGTTCTGTTCAATGGTCATATCACCATTGGTCCGTCACACCATCCATCTTTGGGGTTAACGTTACCAATCCATCGTCAATGTCGCTGATATGTTCAAGAGAAGTCGCTAAGAGAATTCACCTGTGTCTCACCCGCTGCAATACATTCACGCTCCATTCTTTCATGACCGCCACCCTAAACCCTATATCATCAGATCATTTTCACCTCCAAAATCATTTGATCCATTCCGTGTCGTAGATGTGGATTCATTAAGGCCCTCCTACAACGGGTCACTTCTTGTCAACATCAGCTCATTATCTAAGAAGTTGACTTAGGAACAACCCCTTTCGATGCTTTGAAGCTTGCGTACCTCAATGGCAAGTTTCTCACTTTCGGCGATAGCTTTACATCAATGGCCTTCGACCGAAGATTTTGCATGGTGTTCGTTGCCAAGTCCCTTTTTCACACCATGTGAATTGTACTGTAGTACCTTGAGGATCATTGAAATTATTGGTGACTCCTCTCGTGCCTGTTAACAGCTTACATCATTGGCTAGTAATCAGGCAATGTCTTTCCATGTTCGACCCCAGAATATTTTTCACATGGATTAAATTGTACTCCAAGTGAAGATAGAATGAGTTTTGAATACCCCGGATCTAGTTTCATCCATCTGGGCTGCGATATATTCAGGAATATAAAGACATCATATGTACATCATTGCCGAACAGATGATCATCCAAATCAAAGGATGATGACTCTGTCCGAATCATCAACCTGCTACATAGACTGTTGTCTATCCTATGTACATGAAAATGAATTTATAAAGCTGAGCATGGAAATGCTTGCCTTAGCTAGATTATGAAAAATATTATGAAGATAATGTATTGTATTGTATCTTATTACAGGTTGCTTCCCAGCTCGAAAAAACTTCGGATCCTCATGGTAAAGCATTTCACCCAACATCAAAAGGTTAACGACCTCATACTTTAGGGGGCAACTATTATAGACATTTGTGAGCACTGCACCCCAATCATAAATGTCCATAAACTGAGGGCTCCTAAGTCCCTAAAAGTGTTGCTTCATTACCTAAAGGAACAAGGTTAGCTAATTACATCATCTCCCAGAAGTTCTCCACAGAAAACTGCTCAGAAATGGTCAAAACTTGACCATACCGAATGCCCAGTGCAGAGGGTGCGATGCATATCACCTTCCCAGTGTAAAGGGTGCGATACATACTGGATGGCCCCTCTGTGGGGTGCGATGGGTGAGAATGGACAAATGGCAGGGACAGTTTGCGAGATGGAAGATCATAGAATCTTCCAGAAACTTCCCCTCTGACGCTTGCCTCTTTGATTTTGACCAGGGATGAGTAAGAGATCATCAATCTCCAAGCGGAATCAAGAACTATCAGAGAGAGGAAACTAATAAAAATCCCAGAACCTAACTCACCCCCCTACAATTATGTATATATGGATCCCTCATCAGAGAGATCGAGAGGCTGGAATCTTGTATCTTGTAGAGAAGTGTTGTTGGTTTTCTGGTGTAACTTCATAGTGTTGGGTGATCTAAGCTTTACTTGAGGTGAAGAAGGGCTTTCTTGCTGGAGGATTATGTTGGGTCAGAACAATTGGTTGTAATCCTCTTTCTATTCTTGATATTAATAAAGTTATTCAAGTTTTCCTCCACATTCGTGTATGTTTGATTGTATATGCATTTGTGTGGTTAATACATATATGATCCTGTATTGTTTATGAATATAGATCTCTGTTCTTCGATAATATTATGCTGCTTTGATTCCACAGGTGCTCTTTGAAGCTGTGTAGACAAAGAAGCAGTGGCAAAGATCTATTGAGAAGGAGAGGAACCGAGCAAGGAACCAAGCGCAAGACAAAGGTTGATGTACCATGTTCCCCTCTTGTCTATTTTTCATAAAGGAAAACGAAAGTAGTTTTAACTTGTTTGTTTCTAAGATAGATACCAGTCTTAGCGGGACTAGCAGCTCTAAGTGGACACTATTCTCGGTAACACTCTTCCTATCAGAAGCACAACCTGCCCAATCAAAATCAGTATAACCTGGCAATCTCACTCCATCCCCCTTCCTGTAGTCCAGACCATAATCCATTGTCCCCTGCAAGTACCGCAAAATGTGTTTTGCAGCCACCTAGTGAACCTTCCTAGGCTCACACATAAACTGACTCATCGTGTTGACTGCAAAACAAATATCTGGTCTAGTGTTGACCAAATACAACAAGGAACCAATCAGTTTCCTGTACAATGTGGGATCCACCAACTCAAAATCCAAAGCATGAAGCTTCTTCCAGTTGGTGATCATCGGTGTCGACATGGGTTTACAATCCTCCATGTGGAATCTTCCAAGGATGTCCACAATATACTTCCCCTGCCCCAGGAAGAAATACCCCTCCTCCTGCCACACCTCCAAACCCAAAAGGTAATGCATCAAGTCAATGTCCTTCATCTCAAACTCTGCCGCAAGATCTCTATTTCAGTGTTCTATGAGTCTCTTTGCACCTGTAATGACCAAGTCATCCACATACAACACTAGAATGAGAGGCTTCTCACCTATCACAATATAGTAAAGGTTCGGATCTGCCTCACTCTTTGTGAAACCCATCCCCTGCAAGTATGTATCTATCCTGGAGTACCAAGCTCTAAGAGCTTGCTTCAGGCCATAAAGGGCCTTCTTCAGTCTGCACACATGGGACTCCTTCCCATCCACCTCAAAGCCCTATGGATGCTCAATGTACACCTCCTCCTATATGAAGCCATTGAGAAATGCAGTCTTCACATCCATCCAATGGATATTCCAACCAATCTCTGCTGCTATCGATATAATGGAGTGGATCAAAGTATATCGAGCCACGGGAGCGAAGGTCTCCTCATAATCAACTCCCTCTAGCCACAAACCTCGCTTTGAATTTCTCAATGCTGCCATCTATAGCATGCTTTACCTTGTAAAGCCATCTAGAAGTAACCATGGATTTTCCCTCAGGCCTCAACACCACCTCCAAAACATCATTCTTCATGATAGAATAATACTCCTCCTGCATGGCCTCTCTCTAGACCTGTTGGCTAGTTGCCTCCTCATAGCTAGAAGGCTCAGAGTCAAGGATGCCGGTAGCCATTGCCATATAGCTACAAAACCTCTCAGTTGGTCTACTCTCTCTAACCAACCTCTTAGGCTCATAAACAAATGTGGCATCTTTCAAGGTGTCCTGAAGCCACTTGGGCTTCCTCTTCCCTGAGCATAATTCTCCCATTAGAGAATGAAACTCCTCCTCCTGATTGTCATCAGGAGCCTGAACTCCTGACTGTCTGTCTGATGTCCTTCTGCCTACACCTAAACCTGTAGAAGTTGAGGTACTGTGTGAACTGTCCATCAGTGGACTCCCTAGTGAACTGCTCAGTGGACTGCTCAGCATGATGCCTGGAGCACCACCCCTCTAGCTCGGTGAGCCATTGCTCACTAACGGACTTGACATCATCATAGATGTACCTATGGATCCTCTTGATCCCTGCCCACTGGATCCTTGCGACTGACTCAACTGCTGCTGAGGGTCTGGCTTATCCAGATACTCTAACTCCTGTGACCTCCTAAAGGCCCTGTCCTCCTCGAACTTCACATCCCGCCTGACAACAACTTTCCTTTGTGCAGGAATGTAAATCCAAAAGGCCTTTGAGGTCTCACTGTAACCCATAAAGATACCCTTCTCTGTGGTGGGCTCTAGTTTGGTCCTCTTCTCCTTGGGTATGCAGGAGTATGTAATGCACCCAAATATACAAAGATGACCAATATCAGGCTTCTTCCCAGAAAAAGCCTCCTCTCGAGTCATGTGCCCCAAGGCACGATGCGGACTCCTGTTCTACAAATAAACAGCTATGTTTCAGGCCTCTACCCATAAGAACAATGGCAACCCCTGATCATGTAACATGGCTTTGGCAGCCCCTCTGATGGATCTGTTCTTCCTATCTGCAACCCCGTTCTGCTAGGGGTTGTAAGGAACAGTGAACTCCCTCCTAATGCCTGCCTCCGCACAATAGTCAACAAACTCTCCAAGGATGTACTCTTCCCCATTGTCCAACCTCAGGGACTTGATCTTCCAACCTGTTTGTGTCTCCATAAGAGCTTTAAACTCTTGAAACCGCTTGAAGACCTCACTCTTGGTCTTCAAGAAATAAATCTAGGTCCTCCTGGAGTGATCATCAATGAATAAAACATAGTACTCATATCCACTCAAGGAAACATGAGACATCCGACCGCTCACATCGGAATGAATCAAATCAAGTATCCTAGTTGCTCTGCTGTCACTGCTAGGAAAAGGGGATTTGGCGAACTTACCCATCGCACATCCTCTGCAAGTATCAAAGTGATCAGTACTGAAATCTGGCACACCTATAGTGATCTCCCGCAAGGTCCTCGAGGCTCCATGATACATATGCCCCATCCTGCGGTGCCAAATCTCACGCAGCTTAGAACTACTAGCTCTACTGTTAGTACTACTGCTCAATGCCAAAAGGGGCTGGAATGCAAACTTGTACACCTTTGCATGACGTACACCTATCACTCTAGCTGAATCAGCTGGAGTGCCCCTGGGATACATCAACACCTATCCTCCCCTGAACAGTACCTCATATCCTCTGTCCTCCAAAGCTGAGACAGATATGAGGTTCTTCCTCATCCCTAGCACATAAAGAACATCTGTCACCTTCAAGGGAGGTTTGGACTCCCTCTGAAATGTCAGTGTCCCCACCCCGACTGCTCTAACAACTCTGTCATCACTGAGTATTACCTCTATATTAGTGCCACTCTCTGAAAGCTCAGAGAAGTACTCACGGACTCCTGTCATTGGACGTGAAGCCCCATTGTCCACATACCAGATACCTGAAGATGCTCCGCTAATCGAGGGAAAAGCATGCTCCCTCTGAACCTGTGTGGCAGGTGTTCCTACACTAGAGGACTCATACGTAGTGAACCCAAACTCCCGGTCAAAACGAACTGCAAAGTCCTCAACCTTTGCTGAAGTTGCCACGCTTTAGTTCTTCCCCTTCTTCTTCTTCTTCTTCTCCGGACACACAACTGCATAGTGTCCCATCTTTTGACAATTCCAACACTTCACCTTGGAATAGTCCTTCTGTGTGTTACTCTGTTTACCTTTGCCTTTGCCCCCACCATTGCTTGTGGAAGCCTGCTTCTTCCCTTTGCCTTTCTTGCCTCCTGCTGACAGTGCTACATCCTCATCCTGCTCAATTGGCTTGACTGCCCCAAGCTGACATTTCCTGATCTCTGTCTGAATGCAATCATCCCAAAACCTCTCCCATGTGGGAAGGGTCTCATGTGCACAAATCCCATCAGCAAAGTTCATCCATGAACGGGGGAGGCCATTCACTGCAATCTGCACCAACTCAGTGGGTGGAATGGCCTCTCCAATTGCTGCCAACTCATCTCTCACATTAGTAATCTTTGTGAGATATCCAACTGCACTATCATTACCCATCTTAATGTTCTTTAGCTTCTCCTTCAGGACCATTTTCCGGTGCACATTGGTACTCTGGTAGAGATTGGACAATGTTGTCGACATCTCATGGGCATTGCTCTTTCCTCTCACATGAGAAATGCAATGGTCTTTGACTCCGTCTAGAATCAGCCTCTTACCCTTGTTGTTCTTTCTATTATACTCAGCCAACTGAGTAGCATCAGTAGGTACAACAACAGGGTTCTGTGTGGTATGCACCATGATGTCCCAGACTTCTGCCTCCTCAAAGATACTCTGCATTCTCTCCTTCCAAACGTTGTAATTGCTATGCCCATCCAACCTATCCTCCACCCTCAATCCCAATGACATCCTGCTATCCTAAAACTAAAGAATAACACTGTTGTAGTAAGAATAAAACTGTTGCTTGTGAAAAATCAGCTTGCTGGAATTTTCTGAGTGAAAAATCAGCAAGTTGTAATTTTCCTCCTTGCTGTCCCAAACTGCACTTCAGCACTCAAGCTCTGATACCATGTAAAAATTTCTCATTTCCCACCCCGGTTTTCAGTTTCACTTTAATTCTCCAAAATAGTTAAATGCCCTTTCCCATATCCATACATTCAACAACTAAAAAAATAAACTTTGCTGAAAACACAAATTCTGAAAATTTTACAGAATGCTGGAAAATGCAAAAATAAAAATCAGCACATACAAACAGCCATTCAACACATTTAAACACTGATTTTTGGTCAAGGTGACCCTGGAAAAACCCCCTACAACTCTTGGGGAAAACTAGTTCGAAAGCTCTTTTTTATCCTCGGAAAATGCTTTTTACAGTGAGAGAAATATTCAACAAAAAAATCAGCAAGCAAACTTTCACAACTTATCTCGTATTCCGTGCCTCACAGCCAACTGGAAAAATTTGCAAACAGCAATAAATGTTGTAAGGCCTCCTCGATTTTTGTGCCCAATTTCAGTCTTAAATACTGTTGTACGGCCTGCCTAGAAAAGCGTGCAAGCTGCCATAAATATGTTGTACGAATTTCCTCGATTTTTGTGCAGGAAGAATAAAATAAAATAAGAATAAATAAATAAATAAACAACAAACAAAAAAAAAAAAAAAAAAAAAAAAAACCCAGCAGTACAGTTGTACGGATTTGCCTCTATTTGCATGCCAAGGTACAGCCACTTGCTGTACAGATTTCTGCTCCTCGATTTCAGTGCACTTGCTGTACGGATTTCTAGAAAATTGTGCCCAAATTCTGCCTTTCACTGTATGCTAACTCAGCTATACGGATGTGCTAAAATGCTGCCTTGGAATGTGTGCCAAGCTGCTGTCTCCTTCTCCTCCTTGTCCAAAAATCTCACTTGCTCTCTTGCTCTCCTTCTCTCAATCTACTCATGAAAGAATGAATGACCTTTTCCTCCTTTTCCTCCTTTAATCTAACCTTAAGTGACTTTTGGGGAACCCCAAAATCCAATGGCTGAAATAGATTGAGATCTAGGGCTGAGATTAAATGCTCATTTAAATCTCACTTTCCATTTTTTAATTCACCCCACATTAATAAAGACCCACTTAGTCATTTATTTCCAAAGTCACATTTCCTTTCTAATTTTACATTGACTTTATTAAAGTTACTTTAAAATTAGACTTTAGTAACTTTACACTTAAAGTCACTTTTAAATTAGATTTCACTTTATAAAAATTATAAAGTCACTTTAGGAGAAAAATTAAATTCTTTTGGACACTTTTCCCTAGGCCAAAGATCAAAGCCTTAGGGAACCACTGTCCTCCGTACTAAATTTTAACAATTGTTAAAATTTTTCCAGAACTTCTTAAGTTCTATGGGTAGATGATGTAACAATGCTGATGTGGAGGAACCCATACTACCTGACCTTCCTCTTCTAGAAAGGGCCTTCATGGCTTGGGGATACTTGATGAGTGCTGAAGGACATGCTGCACCCCAAGGAACCTTCCGTGAAAGTAAGAAACCTAACAGGTATCAGGGATACCTGACCATCATGAGCACGATCATACAAAATGAACCTTCATCATTCTCAGATGCCATCAAGCATCAAGTATGGAAGGATGCTATGACCAAAGAATATGAGTTTATATGAAGAATGATGTCTGGGAAGTAGTTCCCAGACCCCAGGACAAGACAATTGTTACTTCAAAATGGCTTTACAAGATAAAGCTGCAGCAGATGGAAGTACGGAATAGTATAAAGCTCGTTTTGTTGCTCGTGATTTCCCCAAGAAGGAAGGTATAGACTATGATATTTGCACCTGTTGCCAGATATACGACCATCTGCTTGATCATAGCCCTTGTGGCTTCACAAGGATGGAACCTACATCAGATGGATGTCAAGACCGCATTCTTGCACAATTCGATCAAAGGAGAGGTCTATGTGGAGTAACCTGAAGGATTTGAGATTTATGACTGAAAATTTCATGTATGCAGGTTGGAGAAGGCTCTCTATGGGCTGAAGCAAGCACCCCGAGCATGGTATGAGAGGATCGATAGCTACTTGATGAAGCTGGGATTCACTAGGAGTGAGCCGATCCTAACCTTACCTTAAGGTTGAAGAACAAGCCTCTCATACTGGTGTTGTATGTGAATGACCTCTTTCTAACAGGTGCATACCCTCTCATTCACAAATGTAAGAGGGAGTTGGCTTTTGAATTTGAAATAAAGAACCAAGGACTTGAAGTGTGGCAGAAGCCAAGGGAAATTTTCTTATCTCAATGAAAATATGTGGTGAAGATTTTGAAAAGATTTGGTATGATGGACTGCAAGCCTGTGACTACCTTGAGGATCTTAACTTTCAGAAGTTATATGGTAGAAATGTCGGACCAGATTTGGGAAATGCCTCTGAGTTTTTCACGTTGATGTTCTTGGTGAACCTCCGTCTGAACATATGTTTTGAAATTAGCATTGTGAGCTCATATTTGGTTAAGCCTCACTAGATTGGTGCCAAGAATCTTCTAAGATGTCTTCAGGACACAATCTCTCATGGATTGAGATACACTGCCGGAAATATGAAACTGCATGGTTATTCGAATGCTAATTAGGCAAGTAGTGTGGAGGATCACTGGAGCACTTGTAGCGTTGTTTCTCTTTGGATTCTACTTCGATATAATGGATGAGCAAGAAGCAGAAGTCGGTTGCCATAAGCACCACCGAGACCAGATACATATCTACAAGTATGATCTCGTTACTCCTATGAAGTTGCCTAGTTGGGGAAGCTCTTCAGTGAGTTGTTTGAATACATACCACTATGATTCTCTGTAACAACCAGAGGTGGGATTCGATTATTGAGGAATCTGATATTCGTCGATTGCTCCAGCAGATAGACATCATCTGGGATATGGTAAGTCGATGAACAAGGAGGCTCCATCGCACTAAGATGATGTACAGGTCGATACACCTTGTCAAAGCCCCGAGGAAAGATCTAATCTTTGATTTTCCCAAACGACTTGGAGTCATCAAGAAACCCTTGTACAAGGGTCCTGCACGTTGCATACATTGAGCTCTGGGAGCTCTGAGGGCTTGCAGTTCTTACTCGAGCAACATATGACCACAAGGTGACTCACCCTCCCATGGTCATGCGCACTATAAAACAAGATGATTCGCTCTCTTGTGGAACAAGATGATTCGCTCTCTTGTGGAACAGGATGATTCGCTCTCCTGTGTAGCAGGATGATGTGTTCTCCTGTGAGGCGTGGATTGATGTGTTCTCCATGGCGATTGTAGCAGGATTGATGTGTTCTCCTATGAGGCCTGGATTGATATGTTCTCCATGGCGATTGTAGCAGGATTGATGTGTTCTCCTGTGAGGCCTGGATTGATGTGTTCTCCATGGCGATTGTAGAAGGATTGATGTGTTCTCCTGTGAGGACGGAATTGACTAAGTTCTCCTGTCGAGACATCCTACCCATGCAGTTTAGGACTCATGGGAAGTACCTCTCATCTGATCAATGAGCAGGGAAATGATGTTAGGGACCATAGTAGTATTGATGGACGCATCGTTGTATCTACCGTACTCCCTATGCTAGGATGACCTCCATTGATCTGGGATCAATGACACTGGTTTGGGACCAGTGGTAGGAGTGGTACATTCTATGACACTGACTTCAAGTCAATTGAGACTGTCTAGGACCAGTGGTACGCACTCTGAGACTGACTTTGAGTTAGTGGAGGATGTTACTGGTCTGGGACCAGTGGTAGGAGTTGTACATACTATGACACTGACTTCGGGTCGATTGAAACTGGTCTAGGACTAGTGGTACATACTTTGAGGGTGATTTTAAGTCAGGGTGATACATCCTCGATCATTTCTTGTTCTTCATAATTCGGACAAAAGCAAAGCAGAACAAAACAAAGTAGAGCAGAGCAGTACAAATCAGTACAGGGCAGAACAAGACAAAGCAGAACTAGCAGAACAGAGCAGAACAGAGCAAGGGTCAGGTTGTACAGGGCAAGGCATTTGATGGATGAATAGTAGTGTCTGACAGACAGATTGCAGTTGAAGTTCTCCCTAGTTGAGAGGGAGTGTTAAATTGGCAACTAGGGCCAAACTTCATCTGGGTCATCTTATTCATGGCTGATAATATTTTTATTAGATTCCTCTCGTCGAGAGGTGTAGGATTGATATAAAGATCATCCGATTCCAATAAGTATTGATGGAGATATGGAATTATTATCAAACCTACCTACAACTCATGTAGGCTCAGAAGCCCAATAGTCGCATCTATTCAAACACCAATGTTGTGTATCAATACAGGAGGACTTTTCCTCATTTGGACTCACTCATCTCATCACATCTCTCTCTCTATTGCGCAGAAAAGAGTCTCTTCTCTACTGCGCAGAAAAGGGTCTCTCTCTCACACATGTGAAGCTGGAAGCTGCTGAAACTGACGCTGCAACTGCAGATCCAAACTTTGACCAACGTGGACCATCAAACCTCCTCTTCTGATCTGCGTTGTAGGTTCATCTGAACCTCCTCTGAAGGCTGCAACTTTTGGTGGTGGAATCAAATCAATCCGACAGACAGTTTGCGAGATATCGACTGCCCTAGTTTGAAGGAAGCTATTAAAACTAAGGCTGCAACTGCAGATCCAAAGTTTGACCAGCGTGGACCATCAAATATCCTCTTCTGATCTGCGATGTAGTTTCATTTGAACCTCCTCTGAAGGTTGCAACTTTTGGTGGTGGAATCAAGCTAATCCAACGGTCAATTTGTGAGATATCGACTGCCCTAGTTTTGATGATGAAGCCACTAATGCTGATGCTGCTAATCTAGGGTTTGCTACTGTTGATATAAATCAGATTTATTGTACTATTTCTCTCTGCTGAATTATTGAAGATAAAAGAAGATTTGATCAAAGAGTTTCCCCACACATTGTGGGGTTTGTCCCTGGCTAGCCGCCACATCTTGTGTCTCTTGTCTTGGCTTGTTTTCTGTCGATCGTTTAATGTTCTATCTGCACTTTACTTTATGTACATGTTATTGCTAATCTGTGGAATATAATAAGAAAAATAAGTAAACTGTTATAAGCATAGAACATACCATAACTTAACAAAAACCCTAGTCATATAGAAACCCTGATCCTAATCGCTCATTACTCTTGTCTTCTAGGATTTGTAATTGGAAACCCTAGGATTCCATCCTCTTTTGTTTCAAGGAAACTCTAGATTGTCGAATTAACATCATGCTTTTAGTATCGCATATTTTGCTTGGTTTTATTTGTTAATAAGTATTGCAGGTATAAAAATTATGGCTAAATTCAGAGGGAGCACTTCAAGAATTGATGTCCTACAAGGTTTATTAAAGAATAACTCAAGCTATGTCTTAGATTATAAATTTTGTTGTAAAAGATATGATCACCCTCACTTAAAATTTGCTTTACATTACTGACATCCTTATGTCTAGGGTTTTGAACCATAAAATATCTTGTTAGGGTGATTAATCATTAGATTGAATCTACCCTCGTTATATGATCTCTTGTCATTTGATCATTTTTGTGAAACCTTAACCTTTAGGGTTCACTGTAAAACCCTAGCCTCTTGATGCTAAGGGTATGTCAATGTTGATTATGAAACCCTAGTCTTCTTAGGTTTTGTTGATAAAGTCTAGAACTTATGATGAAATCCTATACTTTTAAAGTTTAAGGTTTTGATAATCTCATGGTAAAAACCCTAGTCCTTTAGGGTTGTTGTTAATGTCTAGGTTATATAATGAAACCCTAGATTTTTAAGGTTTGGTGAATTAGGGTTTATGAAAAAAACTTGCAATAGTTATAGTAAAGATCCTAGGAATGAAAACCTAGGTGTCTATTCTTCAATATGATTGAAACACTAGTCTGGTCAAAATTGATGTATTGATCTTTGTATTTTTGGCTTACCTAGTAAATATTGATATGAGATGTTAGTGCATGATAATGAAATCCTAGATATGTATATGCGAGTATGCTAACTTGATTGTTGATTAATAAAATTTAGGGTTTGTAACAAAATCTTAGTAGAATTAGTTATGACTTCTAGGAAATAATATTGAAGCCTTAGATATATAGTGTTATGATCAGACTGATATTTTGATTGAGTTGCTTTAAGTCTTGATAATGGAGTCTAGGGTTCGTGACAAAACCCTAGCAAATTGTTGAAGACTAAAATATAAAAGATGTGACCCTTACTAAATATGAACCTAACTAGGTTTAGGTGTTTGATGTCTAAAGCTCGAACGTTTTAATGCTTCCTTTGTAATGACATAACTTTGATATAGCTGACTTCATGCTTTTGTATATTTGTAACTGGTTGTACTTGCTATTAAAGTTTTCCAGGTACATAATCTTCAAGTTGTTGAAGATGTTCGTAATTGAAGATGATAATGATGATGAGCATGATGAAGGAAATTATAAGAAAGATGAAGATCACCTTGATGTCATGGGAAAGAAATAAAGCCTTGAAAGATTGTAGTCACCCTAAGGAAGTTGTTGAGTTGAGAGGGAGCTTAGATAGAAGAAAAGGTATATCTCCCCAGTTAAGAGGGAGGGCATATTATGATAGCCATAGTGAATACCTTGAAGAAAGAATGAAACCAAAGAATGAATGAAAGTACTATAGATGGATTTGCAAAACAAAAGATTTGAAAAGAACTGACGTTGTATTTGGTGCATCTGAAAAAGTCAGAGAAAAAAAAAAAATCTAACAAGTTGTGTTTGGATAACTTGATGATGATATAAGTAGCATCAAAATGACCCCGAAGGTTTACGTTGACTTGTATATACATTTGAAGGTTTATTACTGATTAGGGTTGTAACTTGTGATCGTGTAGGATCTCTCCGTAGAAAGTTTGAATATTTGAAGCATGCTTAATTGGTGGATATATATGGTTTAGTAGATAAGGAGAGATGAAGCATCTTGTGGCAACAAGATGCTTGGGAGGACATCTGGCCGGCCTATGTGTTGATGTCTAGATCCCGAAGTAAGGAGGGTGGCGTTGGTCATGGAGCTTCAACCTTAGATATGCACTTAGATACCTAGGTTGGTGTTAGAGCTTAAAAGCCTGATGGTACCTAGAGTGCTAAAGCTCGAGTACACCTTAGTCTCACCTGATTAGAGTACCCTAGCCAGGTATCTAATCTGTAGCGCTATGTGTGTTGCGAACTCTTCATAGAGCATATCATTTTGAGATCTTCCATATACTTTTGTGTATATCTAATTATGAACACCTCCCTAGTTAAGAGGGAGTGTTGAAGAATGTAACTAGTGTCGGTCTTCATAATTGTATTTGTCATATTGTAATGTATTTGTCAAACGAAAGAAAAAGAAATTATAGTATAAAAGAAACTGAATTATTAAAACATGGGGTTCATGCCTGGGTCAATGGTCAATAGGTCAAGCCTCCATTGAAGGCTTCTAGGATTTTTTGTTGAGTCAAAGTCAAAGTCATTTTTGTAAGAGACCCTTCTTGGGCTCCTTAAGGTCAAGAAAGAAAAATTATTTTGTGTCTATCCTCCACCAAGTCAGCGTCCTCACAAGTCGGCCTCAAAAGTACAGACTCCAACCACTATATATAGCAACCATACTCGACCTGTTTTAGAGAGATTCGATTCATGAAGTTCATCTGAAATTTGAAGTGCGAAAAGTTGCAATTTGAAGTGTGAAAGGGAGGTTTTGAATGGAAGAAAAGAAGGATGAGATCTAAATAGAAAGAGAGAATGTTCCCAGCCGCAATTTATGTGACTTTGCCACCTATGTGAATTATGAGACCAAGGGAACAGTGTTGCAATAAAGGTCGTGTTGACCACTTGAGTGGCCCCTGATGATTATATGAAGACTCCATGCCCAAGGATGATCCAGAGGACACTTGTACCATCAGATATCATTAGTCAACAAAGTTTTTTAACTCTAATTCTATTTTCCCATCATCTTTCTTGTACCCAGATTTCACACCCTGCGGGGAACTGTAATAAGTAATACTAGTAATGATGAGCTTTGAGTCTGTAACAAGCCTAGGATGTTGGGACTCGATCAACAAACGAGTACCCCTTGGAGTGTTTTTTTTTTCTAGTTAATTATCCCTTCTTTTTCAGGGACGGATAATTTTCTGGATTTTTTCACTCACGTTTTACCCCAAAGTCGGGGTGACAGTTTGAAGGTTGAGCCCCTAACACATCTTAGTGTCTAGAGTCGATGTATATTACCATACTAAATCACACAAAATTTTGTGGAATTTGGTTAGGTCTAGGTAGTCATTTTTAAATTTTTTAGATTTTCCACACTGCGGAAATTACCAATAAAATTGTATCTATAATGTAATAAGTGATGTCTAGAGAAGTTGTATGGGGTATGAGTAATGAAATTTGCACCTCTCGCCCTCAACTTTCTACTATGACACACTTTGATCGTTTAAAAATGTGTTTTGAATACTCAAAACCCACTTTTCCTAGGTTTAGTGGGAAATCTGGCAATTAATTAAGCCAAAAATTAAATAAATTGAGAAAAATAAATATCCACACATGCTAAATGTTGTGGAAATGAGGTGGAAAATTATGGAGTTAAAGTGAAGTCCCAAGGTGATGTGGACTCCTAAAATCAAGGAAATGATGTGCTCAAATAAAATCGAATTTCTGGCATTAAATGAGAAAGTTGTTTACTTGGAAATTCGAATTTGTGAAGTTAATGCATATTTGGGAGGATTTGGGAGAATATTTGGTGCAGATTTTTGTGGGAAATTGTCCCCACATGGGTTACCACCCATATACACTTGTCATTCTATCATAAAATTCGAATTTGGCACATAAGGGAAAAAGAAATGATGTCCACTCGCCAGAATTCAATTTTTACACTTGGCATTGGAGCTCCATTCAACAAATTTGAATTTCTCTTTGGGATTGTCACCTCATGCCACTTGTTTAATTACTTCTACATTGGAATTGGTTCCCATAGTTCTATATAATAGAGCTTTGAGCTCTCATTTGTATGATCTTTTTACTAGCTATTGTGCTTGCAGAAGCGTTGATGCCTTGTACACTTTCAAAAATATTAATAAAGACTTTGGAGTTTCATTCATGAGGTGTTTCTCCTTTCCGAGTGTGATGAATTGTTGATCACTGGCATAATCCCTTTTACTCATGCTTTGATCTAATTTGTTTCCATATGATCTTGTAGATTTGTTAATATAGATCTATCTTGCATTGACATTTGATTTAGAAATATGCTCTAGTTGGTTTTAAATAAATCTCTAGAGTTTCTTATCATTGTTTATTGCTAAATCTATATGGAACTAATTCTTGGTTGAAGTTTTGTAGAGGCAACATCTTGTTGGGATCACAAAATGAAGCGTAAGGGGAAGTCTTTGGATAGAGCTCTCATTGGTTCTTTGAGGCTTCATAGTCTTATCTTACAAAGTGGTTTTGCAGGGGCTTTGACACATAGCTTGTACACGAAACGAACACTTCTAAATTGAAATCTCTTTTAAAAAGAATTGCACTTCATTTCTTTCATTTGCTACCTAAGAGCTTGAAGATGGCTAAGCAAAGACGAGAATTTACTCTCACTCTTTAGCTTAGCCTTTTGTAAATTATAATTGTACATATACATTTTATCTTGTTGATTTTTTCACTAATACTTAACTTATTTTGCAGCCATTGTTTGGATTGTTTGCTAACTCTTGTGTGGCATATTTTGAAGAGTGACCTCCTGCAACATCTAACAATTGTTTGCAGAACCTGTGGCAAATGTTGGGGCTTCAATGTCCAAGGATGCCATGAGCCCTTTTGAGGCTTATTTTGGCCAAAGTCGAGTTCACTAGAGGGCTGCCCATTTTCCTCTCTAGGTTGTGGGCATTTGGAGGAAATTTTCACCTTGTTTCCCTTGCATAAGTTTTGTGAAATCTTGTCATTACTTTCTCAGGAAAGGAGGTCTAGTGTCCAAGTTTCAAGCAATTATTGTGAAGACGCTCCTTGAAGTTTAGTTGAAGACTTTGAAGGGCCCTCTTCTCATTGTAATATTAATAAAAAAATCTAATTTTCTTGTGGGAGCTTGGGATTCCTCCCATGGTATCCTATCTCCCCATTTAAAGGGAGGCTTCTCTTGGGTGGATTGACATTTGCATGGTTTAAATTTTCACACTTCATTCACTTACATGCATCTTTTAATTGGGAATTAACATAACCTCACTATCACATTTCATTAAGTTAAATTTTGTTACAATTTCATTTGAGCTTTGCATTCTCTATCTTATTGTTGCTTGAAGCTACAAGCTTACACTTTACTTTGGGTAATTCACCTTTTACATGCAAGCATTTTATATTCTTAACAAACTTTGATTGTTACCATTTCAAGGTAAAATGTTTCATGAGCAATTGAATACATGCTTCATTTTGATGCTACATTGTTATCTTGAATATTGGAGCAATTTATTGTCATTGTCTATTTGAAACAAATTTTACTTTCAAGCAAATTATTTGTATCATTTTAATTCATTGATGAGACACATGCAGCACTTGTAAGCTAATTTTATTCCTCCAATTGAGGTTATAATTGCAACTTATATTGAACACTATTTCATTTTCAAGCATTGCAAATCAATCTCTCTTTTGGGGAAAAAACTTACATGCATTTTATCTAGCCATTTTAGTATAGGAAGGCCCCGAACCTCATTAAAATTTTACCTCCAACATATGTTGGTTGAAGTAAACATCTTAGGGATCCTCTACTCCTCTATTGACTCCTCACTGTGAGATCCATATCTTTGGGTGAGAGTGAGATCTAAAGATTGAAGAGTTAAATTGTAATCTTGTTGTAGGGATAATTAATAAAATTAGCCAAGAGCACTTTCCATTACATTTACTATACTTGTCTCTTGATGGTTTGAGTTTTCATATGTAAAGTCTATTCCAAAAACAAGCATTGTAATCCTTTCAAACAAGTGTTTTCTTTTCATGCTTCAAGTCTAATTGCATATTGATGTCTTGGTTTAGCATTTCCAAGTTAATTACTAATTTTGGGTATTGGAAAGATATGTTTCCCATGCTTTGATTTATAAAGTTGATTATCTCGAAAAGCATTTTGTATCTAACATATCTTGTGCTAACAATTTTTGTTTACATTTTAGGGTTACTTTGCTTTCTCTTTTGAGAGCATTGCATTTTACTCTGAGCAAATATATTTTTAAATTGTTGAGCAATTTTTTTATAAGACACTGGTTTTATGGTTTTTGTCATATTAATGATTGGCATTGTTATTTCAAGTTGCTCACTTCATATTTGCTCATAAATCCTTAAAAGTAATCCATTTTCACTATAACGCTCTCCTAGAAACTCACATCTTTTAACTTAATTTTTCATTAGGGACCACCCCCCTTAGCTAACCTAAGAAAAAACTCAAACGGAGAGGGTCGGGATTAGTGTGACAGCCCCTTCTCTAAGTTCCCTACCACCAACCACACCTTGTGGGGTTGAAGAAGTTTCTCACTAACTTGTAGGTAGGTGTAGGCGACAGGATCAACAGGTCGAAGATTCTAACTGAAGCAAATTTATGTTGTCATAAGGAGGTCGATTTGGTGGATGGAGAAGAGTTCTTGTCTTAGTAAAGAGGTCTTGGTTGTCTCATCTTGAATTGAATCTATAGTGGAAGAGTTTGACCAAGTTTTCCCCTTCTTGGGGGTTTTGCCTTGGCTGAGTGCCTACATCTTGTGTTCTTTTATTGTCTTTGAAATTTTGACAATTATCTTGATGATGAAAACATAATGAAGAAGAAAAACTAATTACTAATCATAAGGAATTGTCATGTAAAGGAGAAATCTAATAAATAAAAAACCCTAATGTTTCCCTAATGAATTTCTCAACAGTCAGGAGGTATTCCTGCATGCCAAGAGGCCTCCAAAGTCGGCCTAGAAGATTTATGAAAATAAAAATAAAAATTCATTTTTTATTGGGCTTCATGTAGGCCCAAAAAGGACAAGTCAGCCCAACTCAAGAAGGGACGTGCCCCTTGAGGTAAACGCACCCATTCAACTTGTATATATACACATGATATGAGACTTCATTTGATCACTCACTCATCATCATCTCTCTTCTACAATAGCCACAAGTGGGAGCAGATAGAGGACGAATTTGACTGGGGTTTGGACGTGGATTTTTGGCACAAATTTCTAGACAATTTGGAATTGTAAGCCTTGTTGAAGAATAAATTCTCCTAGAAGAAGAATAGCTAAGTTTTCTCTCAAATTTGGGTTTCTTAGGGAAAATTTGTTGTCTCCATTGTGTATGGTTGTCTCTTTATGATATGTATTGGTTTTACTATATTTACTATTTATTGTTGAAATATTCTATTTACAATTGCTCAATGATATCAATAGCATTAGATAAATTGTTTGAAGATCATTAGATAGTAATTATTAAAGCAAAAGATTGGTTTCTACTATGTATCTGGAAAAAAATCAACATAAATAAGAAGTTTCTTTTGTCTAAAGATGTGATTTTCTTGAATCTTTCAAGACTGACAACACTGTTGAATGGCAGCGTTATCATTTGGATAGATTCAATCATGCAAAACTTATCATGAATTTGAGAATGAGATTCCAATTCATAAAGGGGGGTCCCTATCTTGGATCAATCTATGGAATCTCCCTATGAAGCATTGTTCCCCCTTCATGAAGTTCCAACCACTACTTCAAATCAAGAAGACCCTTTGAGCAATATGATTGAGGGGATTGGAAGACTAAATCTTCATGAAACCCCATCTCAATCAATAGAGAAGCCTAAACCATCTCAGAAAGGCCCGCAAAATGGCTCTCCAAAACACTTGAAAGTGTTCATCTTGATGAGGTTGGAAAGAAGAGAACCAAAAGTTCCAACAAACAAAATGAAGGTGAAATAGATGATTATGAATTAGTTGATGATATGGATGTCTCATATGATGGGGAATTGAATTTATCTCCTAACTTTGAACCAACTTATTGTGAAAATTCCTTGAAATGCAACAATTGGAATTTATTTTTCTGACTGATTAATTATGCAGTTTATTTGCTACAGTAAACAACGAATAAATCACATTGCAATTTCTTCATGATAAAATTATGTTACGGAAAATAATTTGGAACTGAGAAAATAGAGCATACACAAAATAAAAATGACACCAATATTTTTGGATAAAAGTTCCTAAAAAACCCCAACTAGGAAAACCAATGCAATAGATGAGGGTTTATTTTATTATATGAAGCAGCAAAATTTGAGTACAATATCTGGATGGTCAAACTAGCAATCCTCAGCAAAATAATCTGGTCAAAATATTAGTGAGACAATTTGACTCACCCGATAATTGATCTCAACTCCAAAACTAGCTCAATTTGGGCCACCTGAAACCCCTACGTCAGCCTCTGCACAGTCTCTACTCGCACTTCCTATGGAGTTGCTATGATCTTGTCGTTTTGTCCAACTCAGCCATAGGAGATGACTCGCCTAGCCTCATGAATCCTCTTTTGGCCACTAGCACCTAAATCGATCGCTTCTCCAACTAAATCGAATTGCCTTCTAAAGCCTTCTGCACATGCCCTACATAGCCTCACTAAGGAATAATGCGGCCCTCTTTGTTGTTGACTCTCCAGAACTATAAATCCTCTGGAAATCACTGTTGTTGCCCCCACTCACTTCTTCCTTCCTTCTAGCTCGAACCCTTCTTTCTTGCTCGACTTTGTAGCTGAATAGCTCACTCTGTCAAGGAACTCGCTCTCGTTTGATGTGTTTATCCCTGTTCCCATCAACCTGCTCTTATAATCTCTCGTTGGCAAACCATCGACCATGATTAGATCTCTATCAATGGCTAAGATCGTCTCAAACTCAATCCGTGTGAATTTCTAGAGCATCCTAACCTTTCCTTAATTAATTACTATTAATTAACCAGTTTTCCTAAGTTAGACTTAGGAAAAATTTAAATGATAGTTAATTAATTTAATTAAGGCATTTCACAAGCTTATCTCGCGAAACATTTTCTAGGTTTTGAAGGTATCATGTTCTTAGCCCCTCTAACACAAATCAAGACTAGAACACTTTATCCGATGCTATAAAAACTAACACTTCCTTTAAAGAAGTTGCTTCTCATTATGAGTAGAAAGAAGCAATGTAGAGGGAGTATGATGCTCTCATAAAGAATGGAATATGGAAGTTCGTGGACCTTCCATTTGGAACCAAACGGATTGGGTGCAGATGGGTCTATAAGAACAATTATGAGTTAGATGGCTCACTTGACAAGCATAGAGCAAGGCTCGTGGAAAAAGGATTTGCAAGGAAAGGTGTCGTATATGAAGCAACCTTTGCCCCAACAGCAAAATAGGCCACCATCTAGACTCTCGTTGCCTTAGTCGCTCATAATGGATGGAAAGTTCACCAAATGGATGTGAAGATTGCTTTGTTAAAATGATACTTGAAAGAAAATGTCTTCATGACTCAACTAGAAGGCTTTATTGTGAAGGGACAAAAACAGAAAGTATATACAAACTCATCAAATCCTTATATGGCCTAAAACAAGCACCACAAGACTAGTATGAAAAATTGATTGCGCGTCTTCTAAAATTAAACTTCAAACACTTTAATCTTAATGATGCAACTCTATTTGTCAAGAAAATTGGCAAATGTGTTGTCTATATTGTCGTATATGTAGATGATCTATTGATAATAGGGAAAAATGAGAACTATATTGCGTCCATAGAAAAAGAGCTAAAGAAAGGATTTTCGATGACGGATTTGGGACACCTTCACTACTACTTAGACATTGAAGTGACCAAACATCCAAGGTATATATTCATTTCTCAAGAGAAGTACATTAGAGAATTGTCGAATAAGTTTGGCATGGTTGAATGCAATCATGTCTAATCCAATGGAACAAAAGCTGAAGCTCACATCTAAAGAAGGGAATGAATTTGAGGATGGAACTAAGTACAAAAGGCTTGTGGGAAGTCTTATCTACCTCACCACTACCAGACTAGATATTTCATTTGTTGTTGGAATCATTTCCAAGTTCATGCAAAAGCCTTGTGAAAGACATTGGTCTGTTGCAAAAAGAGTTATAAAGTAATTGAAAGGAACTCAACATTTTGGACTCAAATATTCATAGATGGATGACTTCAATTTGATTAGATATTATGATTCAGACTTTGACGGAGATAAGGAAAATGGAGTGTCTACTTCAGGTTATATTATGAGTTTTGGATCAGAATTGTCTCTTAGAGGTCATGGAAACAGTAAATTCCTGAATTTCAGCAGATTCCACGACAAAGGCAAAATACATGGCAGCTGCAGAAACAACAAAGGACATTGTGTGGCTTCGGAAAATTCTTGAAGACTTGAAGGAGAAATAAGTGAACTCTACTACCCTCTTGATTAACAATACTTTTGCAATTAAGTTGGCCAACAAGCCCAAATTCCATGGTCGAACCAAACATATCAACACAAAGTATCATTTGATTTGATATTATGTAGAAGCCAAGACTATTCATCTAAGACATTGTTCCACAAATGAGCAAAGTGCAGACATCTTCAACAAAGCACTTGAAGAGAAAGTTTGACAAATTTAGAATAATGCTTGGACTCACAAACACCCCTTCAAATTTGGGGGAGGAACACCTAATCCTCGAGGATTGGGTGAATAATTTGTAAATATATAAATAAAAGGAAATATGAACAGTTAGAATAGGAACCAACCATGGAAGATAAAACCAAGGGTCACCCTTGTATGTTAAATAAATCTATTCTCATCAATGCAAATGCAATCAAATTGAGGACTTATTCCTTGGCCTGACAAGTGGAACAATGCTATGAAAAAAGCTCATAATCATTGTAACACAACGTTTAACTTCACTCACAATAGGCATGAGCCTATTTAGAAACTCCACTGTTACTGTAACACAATCAGAAAGCTTACCAGAAACTTCATAAGCAATAGCTCCCTTGATGTCAACGGTAGTTGCAACAAGATTCTCACGAAATGTAGCAGAATGGCTTACTCCAGATTTGTCCCTGCCAATGAGATCGATGCATCAAAAAGAAATTCTTATGATAATAAGGAGATAAAACATATAATCCTAATTTCAAACAAGCTTACAAATGGAAAATTTGAAGTATCAATTCTTGCAAAAACAACCATAATGCATTGTAAAAGTATAATCAATTATTAGAGAAAACTCTCAAAAAGAATTTTGTAAACAATACAATAGGTTCCACATTTGTGGAAAGAACACCAACCCAAACAGGGAGTGACAAGGCACATTTGTGAAGTACTATTATCCAATATGCAAAACTCAATCCTCCAAAACAAAAATAGTACTACATCGCAATCAATTTGTAAAACAATCATCCTTCATAATTATAACATTATCTTCCAACTTAACATTATAATCAACTACACAACATTTAGTTAAAACTAGCCTAGATCCATCTTAACTCTTAATCTACCAAGCGTCGAGAGGAATCAATTCTCTTTTCACTCAAAAAGAGGTTTGCATCTCAAGAGATTTGATCCCTTTCGACTCTTGGTAGATCCGGAGTTATGATGGATCTAAGTTCGGTTAACTATTAATTATAAATATAATTATTAATTTTATGTTTTTTATTTTATTCTTTTTCTATTTTTTATTTTTTTTAGTTCAATGTAATTTTACTGAGTTAAAATGTTTTATTGATAATTATAACTATTAGTTAATTTTTTTATTCTTTTATTTTATTTGACCAAGACAAAATGTTAAACATTACAACATTTTTACCATATTGGGCTGGGGAGTGCCTCTCGGCACAATAATCATGTCATAATAACTACCATTTTAAAATTTCATAAGCTTATTGGACAAAATTGATAATTGCTTCTATAAACTCCTAATATTAAGATGCACGTGTCATTTTATTGCAATGCAAATGTGTTACTTTGGACTAGAAAATATCATATTTACCCCCAAAAAATTAAATCTGATGAATGACATGAGTTTTGTAGACAACCTCAAACCCAACCCCAACAAGTAGAGTGAGAATTAGAATTGAGATACAAGAAGGATTTACCAAAACTTTAAAGTCTAGCCTGTAGATACGAAAATATGAAAAAGCATATTTCATGTTTAAATTCTTATGGATCTTTTGTTTCTAGTCATCATGCCAAAGGTAGCAAAACGTTTCAAATTTACAACAGAAATAGTCATCAGACGTCAAACAAGAGTGGTTTTAAACTTTTACGAGTTTAAAAAAGGAATTAATTACCACAATATGATGCTTGTGAAATGCAAGTCAACCATGCGCCTTATATCCCCCAAACTAAGTCACCGTATTCGGCAAACAAAATCCTTCAAGTTTGAAGTTTGTCAAACGTAAATGTGTGTTGAATTTATTCAATTTGGCTTGTCGAACATTAAGGCGAACTGGAACCCGAACCCAAGCCGAACTCAAACACAAATGTGAACACCAATTAAATAAAATAAAAAACTACCTTAAATTCAGTTAAATTTGGTTTCATGTTTGAGTTATCTTGGCAGTTGATAATTTTAAAAAAATCAAAATCAAAACCCTAAAGGTTAAATCACACAGTAGTCGCATTCGCAGCCTCAAACTCCACTCTCAACCTCGGCCGCCACACTACAGTGAGCACTATCGACCCTTGCCACTGTAGTCCCCAACTTTTGGATTTCCATGTGATATGGTTAAGGGAGATCTTCAAAGACTGCGTCAATTTGAACATAGGAGCAGGATTACACCATTGGTGAGCCTAACAGGTTTGAAGGAGTTTTATGGGGCCTGACTAAGTCACCGTATTCGACAAACAAAATCCTTCAAGTTCGAAGTTCATCAAACTAAACGCGCGTTGAATTTATTCATTTTGGTTTGCTGAACATTAAGGCGAACTCAAACCCGAACCCAAGCCGAACTCAAACACAAATGTGAACACCAATAAAATAAAATAAAAAATCGCCTTAAATTCGGTTAAATTTGGCTTCATGTTCGGGTTACCTTGGTGGTTGATAATTTTTAAAAAATCAAAATCAAAACCCTAAAGGCTAAATCACACCGTAGTCACATTCGCAGCCTCAAACTCCACTCTCAACCCCTGCCGCCACACTACATTGAGCACTCTTGACCCTTGCCATTGTAGTCCCTGACTTTTGGATTTCCATGTCATATGGTTAAGGGAGATCTTCAAATCCTGTGTCAACTAGATCATAGGAGCAGGATTACACCTTTAGTGAGCCTGACAAGTTTGGGGGAGTTTTATGGGGCTTTACTGGGATCGCTTACCATATTTCATCATCAGCAACAATTCTGCATAGTTCGATCTTGGTTTCGTTGCATTCCAATGATTCCAGTAAAACAGGGTTATTAAGTGGCATATTATAATTATTTGTGCTTAAGGTGTTATTTGGGCTTGATTATTTGGAGGAACACCTTAGCGAAATAGCTCATTGGAATAAAGCCGAAAAGATCTACAGGACAAGATGATGAAAAGGGGTTGTGGGTGGCCTGCGTGATCATGGAGAAGCATCTTTCAGGGTTAAAAATGGCTTTAATTAGTTAATAAAAGTCAAATTATTAAATAAAGAAAGGAAAAGTGTTTTTATTATTTATTTAGAGGTGTTGACCACTCTGTGTCAATTACCCTATAGCAGTACACTTTTTCGCAAAGGGATTCCATCATGTTTGAGCATTTAGATCATCCTGGATTCATCAGTGCATCAGAGTTATAAACCCATTTTGCAGTTTATAATGTAAATGATCTTAGTAAGACCATAATATATGTAACAACCTAGGTAAACCTATTATTTTGGTGACGATTTCCAACCTAAGAGGATTTTCATTTCACTGATTTATCTGTATTTCTAAACACAAATTATCCGCAGAGTTTTTCCCTCCAGCTTCACCCCAAAGCTAGGGTGGATTTTGTCGTCAAGATCTTAAGTAAGTCCTAGTGTTCTAATCGAGTCTTCTATAAAAGTGATTTGGAAATAATTTTAGCGAATTGACTAAATTATTTTATTACAAATCACTTGGTCTACTAGATCATATTGAGTCACAAAATTGGGTAAAATAATTGAGGGTCTATAACAAATGGGTTTTCCCTCTTTGAGGATTGAAATGTAATTATCTTATGTAAATAATATTTTAGCCATGGTGTTAAAATATTAGAGGGTTGGAAAAAATTATTAATCCCCTCGTATCAATTAATTAAATTTTCTAGCAAAAATAAATTAAAATTCTAAGCCAGAAATTTAATTAATTAAAGCCTTCGGGAGAATAAATTATTTAAATAAAAAATTCGTGGGTCCTAGAGAAATTAATTTATGGAGGTCCACCACCAAAAGAATATTGAAATTTTCAAGAAATTTTGGACCCTTGGGCCTTATGGTCAAGTCAACATCAAATTTTTGAAGAAACTGGCTCAAAATAATTAATTTTGAGCTAATTAAAAATGAATTAAAAAAAACTTTGAAAATTCCTAAAAAATAATCAAATTTATGTGGAGATTAAAAGATAATGAAATCTTTATCAACGGTCGAGATTACTTTGACAGAGGTCAAGCCAATTAGCCGTTCGGATAATTTATCTATAAAATAAAGGTCATTTCTCTCACAAAAGATCTGATTTTTGAATCATGTACTAGCTCTCGAAGCTCTCTTGTAATTTTTCTGAAACAATAATAACGCAAAATTCTTTGGGGTTTTCATTGATGGTGGTGCTTCTCTCCTACTTCTTATGGTAATATCGTTCTTAATGCTTTGTTGAAGCATATTTCAGAAGTTTTTGATCATTATCTTTCCTAGAATAACTTATTGCACAGATATCTTGTTTAGGTTATTGGATCTAAGATAGAATTTTAATTCAATTGAATTAGCAGGTATCTCTAATTTTTTAGGATTATATTGTTATTTTATATCTCTATCAATCTAACAAATTGATTTAAGTATGTAGAGATCTTTTATATTAGAAAGCTTGGCCATGAGGGGAAGTCCTCACTTGGACAAGCCAACTCCCAAGACATAAGAACAAAAGAGCCTTCTTGATTTCCCAAGACTTATCTAACGAAATTTCTCTTGCAGGGTTTCTTGGCTAGTGCCTCATTTAAAATTATTTATCTTTTATATACTGTGTTTAATTTATAGATATGGCTAGGAAGGGCTTGATTCTACTGATGTGGGAGCAGAGTTGGACTCATACTCCTCAGATCTAGTAAACCTGTATTTTATTTGTATAGATCTTGTTGACCACTACGTGTCAACAACCAATAGCAGTACATCCCCTTTTTTTCGCAAAAGGGATAGCACCTGATCGATGTATCCGTGCCATCCAGTTATCATCATCAACCTAGTCATCATGTTATAATGTAAACCCATTCTACATGTATATGATGTAAATAATCTCAGCAGAACCGTGTCATGTATGTAACGACCTAGGTAAACTTATCCTTCTAGTGACGATCTCCATTCTAGGATGTTTTTTGTCTCACTGATCCATTCCCGAATGGTCGGCAGAATTTTCCTCCAGTCTTACCCCAAAGTTGGAATGGATTTTGTCGCTAGGATCTTAGGCGAGTCCTAGTGTTCTAGATCGAGTCTATATAATAGTGATTTGGGAATAATCTTAACAATTTGGTTAGTTTTTTTTATTATAAATTGCTTGGTCTACTGGATTATATTTGTGTCGCAGAAATGGATAATCTATGAGGGTCTATTACAAAAGGGTTTTCCCCCTTTATGATGTAAAAAATATGAAAATCATGATGTTTTGTCGCAGAAATAGGTAGTCTGTGACAATCTATTACAAATCAATTTTCCCCCTTTATGATGTAAAAAAATATGAAAATCATGATGTAAAATGTCTTGAGATTAAAAAAATAATTTATCCCCTTATACGTTAATTAATTAAATTTTCTGGCTAAAAATTAATTTAAATCCTAAGCCAAAAATTTAATTAATTCTAAATCCTAGGTAAATTTAAATTCTCCAGAGGCAAAATTCGTCGGTCCTAAAAAATTAAATTTTAAAAGGTCCCGGGACTAAGGTAAATTAATTATTTTACCAAATTTTAACCCTTTGATCCCTGGGGGTTAAGTGAAAGTCATTTTTTTGGGAAATTAACACAAAAATTTAATTTTTGAATTAATTAAAATGCATTTAATTAAAAAATTCGAATATCCCCAAATATTTAAATATTTCGATGGATGAAATTAAAAGGAATTTTAATCTTCATCAAAAGTTGAGATTGCTATCCCGGATCCGGGTGTTAATGCCGTCTTAACTGGCATTCATGCGCACTTAAGACGCATGAGGCCGCCACCTGCTGAGCAGCGTGGAGCCCCAGACACAGTTTGGAGGCGGGACGATGGTTGTTATGGCCATAGCACGGTGCAGGACAGTGCCATTAATGGCGAGCGAAGCCTGACGCGCCCAGAGGATTGGTATTTACAGGAAGCAGCTCGGCAAGATTTTCATCATGCCTACAACTGAAGTTTGGTCTGTTCGGTTTATGGTGAGTTCGGTGGTTTGGGAGCCCTGCCGTCGAGCTGGTCTAAGCTCGAATTGGCAGACCTTCAACGCTGCCGGCGCTCCTCGTTCCAGAATTCAGCTTTCAGGAGGGGGTAAGTGCCCCATTCGTGGAAATTGCAATTTCTCTGGTTCGGTTTTAAGTTTCAATATTTCAATTGTTCTCTGTTCGGCCTTGCATCCCTGTTCGGCCTTGCATCTTCGTCTGTGGTCTTTGCCTGCTCCGCGGAGCATCCTCGGTTCCCTCTCTGCTTCGCTAAACATTTCCCTCATCCTCTCCACCATGAAAAGGTCGGGGAAGCGTTCTCGCTCCGGCGACAAGTCGGGCAGCAGCAAAAAACAAGCTGCGCGCCCTCACTCCACCCCTCAGCTAACCACCATCAATTTGACTTCTCCTCCGGAGGACTCCCCTGCTTCCAACCCAGGTCGCCATCCGATACCCAATAGCGCCTTCCAGTCCACCCACTTCAAATTCCAAAGTAACCTGAACCGGCCCCTGGTCTCGGCCCAAATTACCATCTTGATGACGGAGGAAATCAACCAGGTTCCTCCAATCACCTGCATAAACCCCAATTCCTCCGACAGCGGTGACCACTCATCGGCCCAGTTTGCCATGGCTGCCAAAACAGAGGACGTGCCGATAATTCAGGTTGATTCGCCTTCTCCTGTCCCTCCTCTGAGCGATTGCATCAACCTCCTCCTGGACCCCGACGCTGGCAACACAGAGAAGGAGCAGGAAGGCAACGTGGAGCATGGCAAAGAAGGGCTCAGCCACGATGACGCGTGTCAGCCAGATGCAGAAACACAGGGGGACGAAGAACGCTGAACGGTGGGCATCTATGTCTGCCTTTTTTGGTTTTTGGGCGGCAATTTTTGGGTGCTGGTTCTTTTTGGAGATTCTCCAGCCGCGGCGGATGCAGTTGTTCTGGTCTCAGCTCTCTCTCTCTCAGTCTCTCAGTATTCTCAGTATTCTCTTTCTCTTTCTCAGTTTGTCTGTAAAGCCAAGGCATTTGGCTGTTTGTTCAGTTTCTATGGATGTTGTTCTGTTCAGTTTCATGGATGTAATCCCCTGCCTCTCTCTGTCGGGGAATTTTTGTAACATATGGGATGCGCAGGCTTCGACAGCTGCCCCCAATTGTAAATTTACGATTACCAGTTAATAGAAAATAGTTTAGTCTTTTGCAGAGAAAAAAAAAAAAGTTGAGATTGCTTTGATGAAAATCACTTGAACTAGCCATTGGAGGATTTATCTTTAAATAGGAAGTCATTTGTCAGTGGATCCATCTAATCACTGAGTCATGTGCTTAGCAAGAAGCTCATGTAATTTTATTTTATTTTTTATAATAAAAAAAGACTTTGGGGATAAGTTCTGTTGGTGTTACTCTTCATGGGAATACTATAAGAGGTGTTGTTTTCATGCATAATTTTTTCTAAATCCATTGATGATAGATTCTAAAGATTGGTGTGAGTACAAGTGTTTTGCTCAGCTGCTAGGGTTTGAATAATAATCTAAATTTTGAATATAATAGCAGGTATCTCTATTTGTCCGAATTTTATTATTATTTTCTCATTCTATTTTGATGGCTGGATTGAATTTTGTGGGGAAATTTTGATTATACATTCTCGGGTGTTAGGAGAAGTTTTCATTGGGACCAACCAACTCCCGATCTGTGTTCCTGAAGACCCCGGCTGATTTAGCTTTGGGCTTATCATAAGATTTTGTTGGTGGTACACAAAGGGTTTCGAGTTAACACCTCCTTTAAAAATTAAAAAATCTTTTAATTTATATGCATCATAATGATGGATATGGCTGATTAGAGCCTGCAGTTTGTAAATTTTGTAATTATTTTTCTAACATGGGTTTTTCTGGGTTTTAGTTTTCATCATTGTATATATCGTTTAAGTGTTCTCTTGTTGTCGTGCAACTACAGATCTGAGGAATAAATTTGTGTAAAGTCCAGATCTAGGCTCTGGAGAGTAAGATCTGGATCTCTAGGGTTTATCAATATCACTTTGTAGAGATATTATTTAAATTTTTGCAGTCCAAGGGTTTACAATTCTTAGATATGGAAGTTAGAATAAGGGTTTCAAGAATAAATCTGAAGCAGAAGGATACATTATCTTTAACAAACAATTTCTAGAAATGTTTTAAAGGGTTTTCTGGCTACCATTTTCTGTTGAGTTTTTCCTCTCCGGAAAAATTTGAATTTTTTAGAAACCCTATCCTCTTTCTGCCTGCGTTTTTCTGCATCTCAAATCTGCATCCTCTCTTTGCTGCAAATTTCAAAATTTTTCTTTGTTGCTTTCGTCCTTCATTTCCTACGCTACTCATTGATCTGCCTTTCTTTGTTCAAAAGCTACAATCCCTACCTGCGGCTCCTACTGCTCCCTCGTTAAGCCGCGGCTCCTCCTCCCTTCTTGTTGTTTCCCACATCCTTATTCCTTGCCCACGTCCCTCTATCCCAGTATCTGATTTCTACAAACCCGTTGCTCCATTCCTACAATCTCTCCCTCTGCTACCCTCTCCTCCTACCCAAGTCCATCCGCAGCCTTCCACATCTCATGTTGCTGCCAACCTCTGCATCTTTTTCCCTGCAGCATCCCCACACTCCTTGATTCCATTCCTTTCCGATGCATCAAATCCTCATGCGCGGCTCCTTCCTCCCTTCCGTTATCGGCAGTCTCCATTGACTGCTCGCTACCTCTAAAAAACTTCGTCTGCTTGTTGTTGTCCAAACCTGCACAAAACAAGCAACTCGAATTTCATTTTTCTTACTTCTTATGGTTTACGTTTTAGTTTGTTAGGGTTAGGTTTCATTTCTCTTTTTTTCCTTTCAAAATTTAATAAGACTCAAAAATTAAAATTTATATTTTTTATTTTTATTTTTATTTTTATTTTTATTTTTATTTTTTTACTTTGCATCTTTTATGAACAATTTGATGTTGTTTAAAACATTTCAAAAATATTTAAAAAAAATCTAAATAAAAAATAAAAATAAGAATAAAAAATCATTTTGTGAATTTAATTAAAGGACTTATGCCTTCACATTCAAACAAAAAAAAAAAAATTACGAGCCATATGGCCTATTAAAAAAAAAAAAAAATTAAAGTCCTTTCGATTTTTATTTTTTTGGTCACATTAAAAAAATTTGCGACATTAAATTTGCTCCATAAGCTTAGCATTTACCTAAGGGATAATTAACATTCAAATCTAAAGTTCCTTGGTGTCTTTGGTGTTGGGTGTAAAATTTTAATTTTTTTTGTGGTAGTGATTTCTCTATTGTCAAGTGCGACTAATGTTTTAAAAATCGACTATAGGAGAAAGATAAATTATTCTAAAATTTGAGATTTAATTGCTAGAACCTCTTGCATGATAAAGTTTTGGGTGTTGATATTTGGTTATTCATGATCGTCGTTTTGCCACATTTATAAATTGCTCTGGATAACTTGTTTTTGTTTAGTCTATGGTTAATTAAATATAAAGACACTAGTCTATAATCATTTTTATCTTGTGGTTGTGTCTTATTTTAATTTATCCATCTCAGTTGACCAAAACTTGTTCTAAATTCATCAAGTTGTCCATCTTTAAGTCTCTTAGAGCCTGTGTTTCATAGGTTATCCTCATTCATTCACCTTAGGGACTACTCCCCTTGACTTGTCTAGGAGAGTCTAAACGGAGTGAGTAAGGATTAGAGTGACAGCCCTTACTCTGAGCATTGTCGTGGTGCCTAGACACTTTGTGCGATAACAAATCTAATTAATTTGTAAAATAGTTTCAATTTTCCAACTCCTTGGGGTTTTGGAATTTTATTTTCAAATTTTGTATATATTGGGTCTTGGGTGTTTTCTTTTTTTACTTGTGCAAGTAGAGATTAGAAGTTATTCGAGGAAAATCTTGGGGTTTGAAACAGATCTAGGCCCTAGAGGGCAAGATCCAGTCTCAAGTTTTTGTTTGCAGGGTCGAATATATCAAGAGTATTCAGTGAAGGTGAAGATCTAGGGTTTAAAAAAAAAATTGTGAGCTTTTGGCAAATTTTTAAATCCCTTGAGGCCTAACGTTGCCCTCTAATTTTTTGTTGTGGCCCTCCTTTTCCTTGACGTAGCTCTTCCGCTCCCTCTCAGACCTCATCCAGCTCCTCCACTGCCTAACGCATCCTCCTCTCCTGCCTACCGCAACCCTTTCTGCTCTCGGCCATGTCCCTTAACCCTCCGCTCTACCTCCTTTTCTCCCTTTTCCCCCTCACGACAACCTCTTCTCCTGTTGTCGCAGCCTCCTTTAAACCTTGGCCGCTTTCCTTATCCCTTTGCAGCGTTCTTCCCCTCTCCACACTGCTCTTTCGCTCATCTTGCCACAATGCCTTCCCTTTGTCATTGCTCCCTTCTACTCTTCATTTCCTTATCTCCCTACCCCTCTATCTCCTCCACGTTGCATCCTCTTCCCTTAACACAGCTCCAAGGCCTCCACTCGACCCTTCCTTGCCTCCCATCTCCCTCTCAGCTTCACCTTTTTCCCTCAAGCTCTCACGCTGCGTTACACAACCTTCTTTCGCATCCTCCTGCTACCTATAGCAGCCCTCATAATTTGACGCAATCCCTTTTGCCATCATTACATTAACAGCGGACCCTGGAAGATCAAATTTTCGGGAAATCGGATTTTTTTTAAGTTTTGGTTCAGATCCGAGGCGTGGGTAACTTGATTGGATGATCTTGAAGTGTCTTCAAGCCCTAGGGCTTCCTAGTGCATTTTTCTAACCCTTACCTTGACATTTCAGTTAAATAATTTTGCATAACAGTGACACTGAAATTCACCTAACATTGAAAAATCCTTAAACACACTTGGGCATCTACTTAATTAATTTTATCGCAAATTTTAAGTGACTGTCATAAAAGCTTTCAGAGAGTTGATATATTTGTTTGTAGTAGGCATTCTCTACTGTCATAAGTCTATTTGTTGCTCTTATTATCACTGAACCTTACTGCTATCCTAAAATTAATCTTTGAAATTTAAATTAATTTAAGGTCATTGGTGAAAGAGAATTGTTTGCATTATCAGTAAGATTGAAAGTAATTGTTGGCATTGATGTTTCTTATCTTTCTTTGAGTTCTATGATCTAAATTCGCACACACACAAGCTCACATCCTAAAGTACATTTGTTTCACATACTTGGTCAAGAAGATAAGTTCAAGGAGTTGTGGGTATCTAATGTTCTAATTTTCTCAAGAGTATTCTTGTTTCATTGATTTGTGACAGTTAATTGTGCTAAAGATCTATTTCTCTCTAAGACTAAGTAGCATTGAAGGTGATAATTGATCGATTGAGATCTAATTGCATATTGGGCATCTTTTAGATAATTGGTTTTGAAATTTCGAGCAATTGTCATTGACATTTTTCATTGAGATTGGATAAGTATTCTATTGTGGATCTGGGCAAATTGTGCCTCTTTCAATTATCAATTTAAATGATTTCCATTTTATCTTGTTGGCATTTTCAAAGTTGGCATAATTGAGATTGTCTAATCGAAATTTCTTAAATAAGTACTTCGCAAAAAAACTTAAGATAAGCCATTATCTAAGTACTTGTAAGGCTTTAACAATCTTCCTCTAACTTCACACTACAACTGCATACTAAGATAGTCGTGCATATTAAAATTTAACTCCAAGCATAGGCTTGGTTGATAGAGAGATAGGAACACATTTTCATCTTCTCTTGAGAAGTCTAGCCTTTCTACTATCTATAACGGTGATCTTGCGGTCGACAGAGCCACAGTTTTTACAGCGCCAGAAGCACCGAGTACGTTTGATTTCAAGGAGAGGGATCATTAATCACACCCTCGTGTGTTTCACCTTGACTTCTCTCTACCACTTACTATAGAGTTTAGGCTCAATATAGATAAAGATCAAAAGTCATACTTAGACTAGGCATTTAAGTAAAATCAACCAAGATTCATGCATTTCACATAAATCCTAGGGATTGAATTTCATATAAACTAGTTAAGCATTAAAGCAGCAGTTGTCCATCTGGTACTTGGTATTAAAATTTGTAAAGCAAGAGTGTTGACTCCAAAAGGCACTGGCTTTAAATATCTAAATCCAATCGAATCCTTAATATCTTACTAAATCTAAACAAGTGTTAGGCCACTCAACTGTGTCTCTCGAACTAGTTTGTTCTCAACTTGTCCTTCTTCATTATATTTCCAGAGGGTCTACCCCCCATAGCCTGTCATTGGGAGACAACTTAAACGGAGAGGTTGGGGATTAGAGTGACAGCGCCCGACCTGAGTCATTGTCGCAGTGCCTAGACATTTTGTGCGCCAACAAGAGGTAAAAGGTAAAAAGGGTGGCAAGAGTCAAGTGAGTTATACAAAAGGGAAATGAGGGTGTCTCTCCTCATTCTTGCATTTGCTCACTTGAGAAAAAGAAATTTGGAGAGCTCTTGAGAAAGAGTCTAGGGTTATTGGAAACCCTCATTCTGGTTGTTAGTTTTGGTGTTGAACCTATACACCCTAGCTAGTTTGGAAGTGGGATCACTCAAATTTCGCCATCGTGCTTCCGCAAAGAACAAGATATTAGCAGAACAAGTCAGTGGTGTTATCATTTGATTATAAGGACTAACTTGTGTTATTCTATCTCTCTTACACGGGCTGGGAATACCCATCAAAAGGTCGAGCTCCTGAGCCACATTTAGACAGTCGAACCATTGATTTTGGGTGCCTCATTGAGGTCGATATTACCACCATACTGCTAATCATTTTTTGTTGGTTAGAGTCTGAGTTTCTGTTAAGTTTAGGTATGTTCTATGCTTAGAGCAATTTATTTCAATTTTCACAGTTAGCTCAATATCTTTTGCAATCACATCAGCATTAAAGTAAACCGCAGATAGAACATAAACATAAAATGCAGAAGACAAGACAAGACAAGAGGACACAAGATGTAGCACTAGCTAGGGACAAACCACAATGTGAGGAAACCTTTGATCAATTCTTCTTATATGTTCTTCAATAGTTCAACAGAGAGAGAGTACATATACAACAGAAGTCAATACTTCGACTAATATATTATCTCTACATGAGATCAGTTGAAAACATGTTGCTTCAGCTGATTCTCCAAGGTGACTCAGTCACCTATCATGTGCTACATCTCGTCCATATGCTGCACCTCACTGTGCTACACCATGCTGCACCCATCATCACAATACTAGACCTCATGTTGTTGTTGTCCCAGTGTTTACCTAATGCCACGACTACACCATGCTATGCCAATGTGCTTGTTGCACCATTGCTGCTTTGTGTCCTAGCTGCATCAAGTACTATATTGTTGTCCCATACAGCACTCTACTTGCAGCGATCTATGTTTTACCATGCAGTTGTTGTCCATGATTCTTCATGCTTGTAGTTGTCCCATGTTGCATCATGTTTTACCATGCATGCTATAATACCTCATCATTGCCATGTTGTCCCATTGCAGCACCTATGTCTAGCAATACTGATCATATGTATTGCTGCCCATTGTTGTTATGACTGTGTTCAGGTTAGGGCTACCACACAGTCAGGAGATAAGTCCTTTTAGGACTGCAGATTATCTTGAATAGCTTTCCCTCATGCCATGCTACCCTTTGAAGGTGTTGTCCACCCTTGACAGTCCTTGACACAACCTCAGTTGTGTGCTTTGGCTTGCAACCTAGCAAAACAGCTAGTTGTAGTACTATGCCTTCCCAAATGATACCCAAACAGTAGCGTTTCTTTCCTCATGAACTCGGACAAGCTGACAACACTTACTTGCACTCAAACACATACATTTACAGCCCTGAATCTGTTAGGTCCCTATAATACTAGTGATGCCCCCATTAATATTGTGGTTGTATCCCTTATTAATATTGTTGGGCCCCTATTGTCCCCATATTGTTAAACTGTGCCCCATAGAATCCCTCTATTGATATTTTTGTGCCTTTATATTATTATTGTTAGGTCGGCTTGGTTATATTGTGACCCCTTAGATTCTTATACATAGAAAGGTGGTTTTGTCATTTCAATCATCCAAGAATTGTTCTTTTGTGTAATGTAAAGGAGGTTGCCACCTCGAAGAGGCTGAATTCTAAGGCATTCAACTATCTTTTCTATCTTTTTGTGAACTGGTTTCATAACATTTCATATCAGAGCTTTGGATTCTAAAGTTTTGCTGCTCCAAAAAAGTCATCGTGGCATTTTCGCTATAATTTTTGTTCTGCGACATTTCAGAAGCGAAGAACAAAAAAAAAAAAAAAAAACCATTTGAGAAGAAATCACACTGAACCTCAGGTCCGAATTTTAGAGCTTTTTGCGCTATATTTGCAGAGTATGATCTGAGGAGTTGGTCTTTTTGTAAACCTCCTGAATTACATTCTAAACATGACCTGGGTAAAATGTCATACTTTCTCTTGAGCATCGGATTGATTTTTGAAGAAGGTACAGAAAGAGGATGGACTGTAGTTTCTTGTATATATTTTTCAGAGCCAAAGGTTGAAACAGTGACACGTGGCACTTCATACAAGTTCGCTCTTTTGGAAAGGTCTATAATCAGGTCATCTTGCGAGATTGTGCATAACTCTTGGAAAATCCAATTTGGATCAAACTGGTGGCATTGGAAAGAGGATGCAAAGGGCTACTTCAAGTCGCAATTTCAAAACTAGATGATGCCAAATTACAGAGATACAACAGATTCAATATCAAGCTCCTACAAAGTGAAAAAAGGTGTGTAGTTTTTTTTTTAATTTTTGCATAAGCTTGGTTTAAAAAATTAGTTTGCGGGAATTCAGAGGGCATAGTAAAGCATTATTATCAATAATTGATGCCTCGAGGAAAAAAAATGCATAACACTTAGTAAGCAACCTGAAAGCTCTAGCATGACTCATGAAGAAGAGGAAGAAATGCAACATGATACATCAAAATTACGAGACCAAGTGCAACAAGTGTCACTTGCACAAAAAGTAACAGAATCTAAGATGGATGGTTTAAAGAAAGGTGTAGAAACTAAGATGGATGGTTTAAAGAAAGGAGTAGAAGCTAAGATGGATGGCATGGAAGCTAAGATGAATGGCATGAACGCTAAAATGGATGGCATGGATGATAAGATGGAAGAATTGAAGATAAATTTGAATAAGTTGCTACAAGAAATGGTCACTAATGGTGAAAGCATACTAAAGGAAACTCATGATGAGAAAAAAAGAAATGTTAATCATGATTCCATAGACTCTAATGTTGGATAGAAGACCCACCATATTCCAAAAAATGATATGAGGAAGTTTGATGGCAAGGATCCCACAACATGGATATCATAGATGGAGCAATTTCTAGATCTCAATAATGTGCAAAACACACAAAAGGTATGTATTGCAACTTTATATTTGAAACAAAATCAGTTTGTATGGTATCAATGGCTTTGCTCTCGTAAACACATTATCACTTGGGAAATTATTACGGAAGAATTGATAGCACATTATGAGGATACAAAAAGCAACACTTTTCTTAGCCAATTGATAAGTCTCAAACAAAACGGTTCAATAATGGAGCACATTGAGGAGTTCCAAATATTGAACATAAGGGTAAAAAATATTCTAGAGGAGCACAGGATTGATGTGCTCATAGGAACTTTAAAGGATTATATCGAACATGATGTTCACCTTTGGGAACCTGATTCGTTATAGAAGGAATTCAGGTTAGCAAGAAAAATGGAAAGCAAAATTATGGCAACCAGGAAGCATACCAGTCATAACTATAAAGATGGAAGTGTTGTTACCCCCAGCCTTACACAACCTATAAGGTTGACACCAAAAAATTTGGAAGAAAAAAGAGCAAAAGGGCTTTGTTACAGTTGTGATAGCAAATACAATAAAGGTCATAAGTGTGCTAAAAAGAAATTATTCTACATAGATTGTGAAGAGGAAGAAGAAAAGGAGCAAGAAAGGTCAAAGGAAGAGGATATACTCCAGGAACAAAGCCTAGATAAAGAAGAAATGAATCCGACCATATCTTGTAATGCATTGGCTGGAATTACCACTCCTCAAACCATCAAGATAGAAGGACAAATCAAGAAGAAAAAGGTAATAGTGTTGATTGATTCAGGAAGTACCCACAATTTTTTTCATTGTAAGGTAGCAAAAGAATTGAATTGCTTCTTATATCTAGCACCAGAGTTTCAAGTGATGGCTGCAAATGGGGGGACAATAAATTGCTCTGGAAAGTGCCATAATATCAAGCTATCCATGGGAGAATATGTATTGACTAGCCCAATGCTTTCCATTCCAATGGGAGGTGCTGACGTTGTACTAGGAGTCCAATGGCTACAATCCTGGGTACAATAGCTTTTAATTTTCAAGAGAACTTTTCATCAAATTTTCTGCGGAAGGAAAGGAAGTTGAATTAAGGGGTATTGTAGGGAAACCAGGAAAGATAATCAGCTCTAATGGTATGACAAAGCTTCTAAAAAAAGAACAAGGAGGTGTAATTGCACAATTATGTTCACTAGATGTTTCCACATTAGAATCATCTATTTCTCCAGATCTCCAAAAAGTTATGGATGATCATTCCAAGGTATTTGAGACTCCCAAAGGTCTCCCACCTATGCGTGATCATGATCATGCTATTCATCTGATTCCAGGAAGTGTTCCTCCAAACATTAGGCCGTAAAGATATCCCTATGCCCAAAAGAGTGAAATTGAACATATGGTTGCAGAAATGATAGAGGCTGGTATAATTAAACCGAGTCAAAGTTCTTTCTCTGCTCCAGTAGCATTGGTGCACAACAAGGATGGATCATAGCGCATGTGTCCAGATTATAGGGAGCTCAACAAGCTCACTATTAAAGATAAGTTTCCCATTCCT
>APFE031687848.1:8030-38357 GCA_000404065.3 Pinus taeda | reverse complement strand
TTCAATGGAGACAAGTGTTAGAGGTGGGTGAAAGGGTGAGACTACTATCAGTTGTGACTATAGCTGTGCATGAGATTTGCACAATCATTGATTGAGATTGCCAATGAGGATTGCGCAGTACAAGCCAAGGGAATTCGAATTTGGAGCTGATTCTATTCTCAACAGGGATTGCGCAGTGGAGGCAGGCAAACAACGGAGGAGATTTGAACCTGTGACTTGATTCAAATCTGAGCTAGTTTGTGTGTAGAAGGTGGAGATAGTACTGAGTACTTGTGAGGAGTATTGTACTATGTATTGTTACATGTTCTCTATCATCATAATATACATATAGTTGAGGGGTTTTCAGCTGTATGCTTTCCCCATTACATATTGTGTTGATATGTGTGATTGATGTTTCAATGTGCGCATGCGATTGTTTCTTAATTCTGCAAATTGATGATCAATGGTAGAGGAGGTTATGTATTATGCATGCATTCCACAAATAGTGTATAATCAGGATAATCTCTATGAATAAGTCTTATATTATTCAAAATTTCTACATGTCCTTCCTCACACAACTCCTGATTTGATGATCTGGCCTAGTGTGATAGAGATTTCCTTCGATACAAAAATATCTTGCACTTTGATGAAAAATTGTTTTCTTTTATTTTCAGGATAGGTGTTGTGGGAATCTTCTTGCAACAACATAATTATCTATGTCTGCATACCAAAGTGAGTGAGTTAAAATAGGAAATATATATTCATCATGAAAACAATCTCTGACAGACATGCATTCATTATCAATAGTTAGCCTAGAAGGAAAATCAACCACTACATTATCTTGTCTAGGTTTATTTATGATTTTTATATTGAATTCTTGTAACAGAAATAACCAACGCATAACCCTATCATTAGTGACTGATTTATTCATTAAAAAATGAATAGCAAAGTGGTCAATATGCACAAACACTTGATATCCTGTAATGTAGTATCAAAATTTGTTCATGGAATGCACTATTGAAAGAAATTGTTTTTCTATCACTATGTAGTTCAGTTTAGCTGGAGTCAAATTATTTCTTATGTAGTAGATAGCATATGGTTTTATGTCCTCTAGCTGACCCAACACATGTGTGATGAGCCTCATCATTGGGTAATTATATGGGCCTTAATTCACCTCCCAGCTTAGTCAAGTCAACTCTTCTCACAACTTATTACATGTTTTGATTATATTTTGTTTAATAGGATGAGTTAAAGTGAGATATTATCCCTAGTTGACTAATAGGCATTGAATTCAGGTTTGGAAGACAAAATCAAGGAATTTTGGCAAGACTAAGGTTTGAAACTGGAATGGGACAAGGGAGAGAGATTGTAGGAGGTAAATCCTCCTCATTTACTCCTCCCCCATTCGATTATTCCTCCATTAATCACACCATCTAGGAGTGCAAGCAGTCAATTCATGAAGATCAAAAGGCAGTTGAGCAAGTGATAGAAAAAGAGTTAGTTCATCTCGAGTTTGGGAGTCAAGCCTCCCTAGATTTAAGGAAGTCATTGGAGACTTCAGTTGTATAAATAGAGAGGCCTAGAACCTCATTACGATTCAAATTTTTGTTGTAAAAACACTATTTATTTTCGAGCTCTAGACTTGTGGAAGACATTGATCTAATTTTTTGTTTTGATAATAAAAATGAGATTTTTCTTGATCCAACACTGAGTTAACTTAGAGTTCTGAAGCTCTTGGGTTAGGGCCCAACCCTAGCAGCAAAGCCTCCTCTTCTTGTATCTGTATGCTTAGCTTAGTTTCATATATTCATGGTTAAATTGTCTTTAGAAGTATTTCATTGCAAGTACTGTGGATCTAATTAGTTATTTATTAATTTGCTTCCATTTGTGCTTTACTTCAGTAGCAGGTTAGAAGAGATAAAAGGAGCACCACAAAGCTGGCAGTAGGTGTCTTGGTCGCACCTCTTCCCCTAGGAATCACGATTTGAGGAAAAGACCCTTAAGTAGCCCCAAAAAGGCAGATTTCCATTTCTTCATACAATTTAGAGTTTATTGTACTTAAATTAGCATTTGATCATTTTTGAAAGTATAGGATTTGGTTGCCATCTCTTCCATCTTCAGTATTTCAGTAGATCTCATCCATGATTTCATTTTGTTCAACAATTTTGTCCATGCATGAAGTAGACAACTAGTTCATTAAATTATGCTTTTCTAACTTGTTAGAATTCTTCTTGTTTACATGACTTTGTGGAAATTCTAAATGTTTGATGCAGAGAAGGTGCTTCATAAATCAAAAGGGATCTCATAGTAGGTAACCACCTTCCAACTTCATCCATCCATAATGATTCCTTTCTTTCACCAAGATCTTCACCAATCTCATCATTTTACATAGAAATTCCTCCAAGCATGTTGTGCAAATCCAACCATCTCCTAACCTTGGTATTGAGTTCTGAGTGATCCTGGGAATTTTCTCACTCCATTCCACCCATTCGTCACCTTCCCTAAGCCTTCCATCACCTACAACAACCATCGTTTTTCTCTTGATTGTATCCTGTAGAAATACAAGGAATCCTGTAGGTTTCTAGTACATCCTGTAGGTTTTCCTGTAGTGGCCTGTTTTGAGGCCGAATTGAGGGAAACCTCTAGGAAGCCACACCAGGTCACCCAAGGGTCTCCCAAACCTTCCAACCATCTCCAAAACCTCCCAACCATCCACGATCATCGCTAAACCACCTGTCACATCACGAAAAGAGATTAGGGTTTACACTTGACTTTCTAGAAAAAGAATAAAGAGAACAAAAGAGATTTATTTCAGTCCTTTACATGCACAGTAGTAATTTTTTATGTCTTGAATTTCCATGATTTAGATAGTAGCATTTCATACATGTTGGCTTGGCATTTTTGTAAAGCATAGTTTCTTAGTAGTTAGTTAGAGAAGGGTGTGTTTTTAGCATAGGATTTCAGTCATTTTCCTTATTTGGAGTAGATAAGCTTTCTCCTAGAGTACATATTTCTTTCTTTCATGGACAATCGAGCTTCTTCTGAATCCATAGAA
Organism: Pinus taeda; assembly: GCA_000404065.3. Taxonomy (NCBI): domain Eukaryota; kingdom Viridiplantae; phylum Streptophyta; class Pinopsida; order Pinales; family Pinaceae; genus Pinus; species Pinus taeda. Next base: position 35,323 of record APFE031687848.1, on the reverse strand, counting down.
GTCTTGCTTGAAAAACCTAGTTGTCTCTCACTAGCTGAATAGTGACAAAAGGCAAAACCATCATTTGTACTTCTGTATACAAAACTGTCACCTCCAAGTTTGTATGAACCCCAGGTTGATAAAGTAAAGTTGGTAGCTGTAGGATTTGTAGAATTCTTGTTGAAATACTGGTGCTCGTCTCTTTTTGGCATTGTTGCCGGGGAGGTGTCTGAGTACTATGTGATTACTGCTTTCTTTCTTCTATTTCTTGTTTCTAATTTTCAGCTCTTAGTTTCATTTCTACAATAGTAATTTAGTTTGATTCCTTTTCATTCTACATTATTTGCTTTCCTTTCCATTCTGCAAGTTAAATTTCAATCAAGTAGTTAATCTTTTTATTTATTCAGTAGTTTTCATTCAGTCTTCAATTTCAATTCTGCAATTACTTTCAAAGTTTGAAAAATTCACAAAACCAAACAAAAAAATTTATTTTGATGCCTCGTAGGAATAGGGATAACTGAGGGAATTTTTTTCCAAATAACCCCACTGCTTCCAATAGCCAACCTTCCCTCCTCTTCGGTGGCTGTGAACTAGAGGAACCCTTAAGTGAGCAACCAGACATATTTGAAGAACATACAGGGGAAGAAGAAGAAGGAGAACCCATTCCTACTGAACATATGGATGAAAATAGAAATGGCAGGGGAAATAGAGAAAGAGTTGAGGGTGCCTTCCCCATCAGGGAAACTAATGGGGATACTAAGATGAAAAATATAAGCCATTCTTCCCTTCCTCATTTCCATGGCCTAACCATAGAAGACCCAGACACTTTCTTATTTGAGTTTGTTTTCATATGCCGAACCTATAACAATAAAAATGATGAGCAAAAGTTGAAACTATTTCCATCCATTCTCAAGGATGCAGCTTTGCGTTGGTTCATGGGTTTACCTGGAGAGAGCATTACAACTTGGGCTCAGATGCAGCAAGCCTTCAATAACAAGTATCGAGACTACTATAGGTCTAAAGAAACTAAAGTGGAAATTTTTAGGATGACATTATGCAATGATGAGTCCCTAGAGGATTATGAAGAAAGATTCTACCTTAGCTACAAAAGGGCCAGGTGCACACTTGACCCTGAGTCACTGAAGCTAGTCCTACTTAGAGGAGTAAGGGAAGACCTTCTGGATACATTACACTTGTTAGTAGGAGGGGATATCTACCAGTTACCCTACGAGGATATCAAGACTGTCTTTAGAAACGATTCTAGGGTAGCCAGGAAAAAGGGTAGGGGTAGTCAACCTATGGTCAGTCCATCCTCTTCCAATTCATCCATCAAGGGTGAAATTGGAAATATGCTGGAGGATTTCAAAAGTGAGATGTTTCAAACCCTTGCCCTACAGATGGACACTATGCACATCAAGAGAAAGCAGGAGGAAGCCGAGAGAGCCTTGGCCATTTTTTGTCCTAGATGAACCAGGAGGCATCCTAGGAGCGAATGTCCATTGAATTCTATTGAAATTTTCTCAGTCTGTGAAGAAAAGCACTCCATAGACAAGTACCCCTCTTTACCTGGACTCAAAGCTGTATATCAAGGTGCTGAAGGGGTCACTGAGTAGCTCTGCTACATAAACCAAAGGAGACCTCATGGACCTAGTCCATACCAGCAAGGCATGCAAGGGTCATCCCATGCATATTACAACCCCAACCAGACCACATCCATACCTTCTTGGGGACCCCCTGCTCATCCTTCATGGTCTACACCTCCTCCTTGGTCCTTTGCACCTCAGTATCATTCCCAACTGGCTAGCCAGTCATTTCAACCATATGCTCCACCAAAACCTCAGTGGAATGCACTGCCTCAGGGGTGGAGGCCCCAATACAACAATGTTCCAAATTTATTTCCTTCACCACCTGCCCAACCACAACTTTTACACTCTGCTCAACCTAAACAATCCCCGATGACTTCCCAGCCAAATCTAGACACGAACAATAGACAAGCACAACAAGTATACAATGGAGACACATCATATCCAACTTATGCTGTGGAGATTTAGGAAATCAACGTGAGATTTGGGAGAGTACTCCCAGAAAACCAACCTCTACCTCCACCCACGGAGGTTGAGGAAGAAAGGGAGGAAAGCGTGCTTAATGTAAATCCACTATCCTTTCCTGAGATATTAACCCAACCACCCCATCCTACCCCAAAAGAGACTAAACTTCTGGAAGAATTGAAAAACCTATGTGTCAAAATTCCACTTATTCAAGCTATCAAGGATGTACCTATTTACAACAACTTGATTAAGGAGAAGTGCTTCAAGCATCTAGGGAGGCGAAAAAGAGTTTCCCCTACCATTAATGTCATTGGACAATTGTCTGACTTAATGCTGGGGCAGGTAATTTGTCCAAAGTATTTGGACCCTGGAAGCCCTGTAGTAGACGTGCACATCAATGGAACCATTGTCCCACACACTTTGATTGATCTTGGGGCTGCCATTAATGTGATGACCAAGGACACCATGCTCAAGCTCAACCTCAAAGGTTCATTGAGGAAGACCACAATAGTTCTGTAATTTGCAGAATGCTCCACAGTGACCCCTGAGGGGATTATGGAGGATGTGGTGGTCTCCATTGATTATTGGGAATACCCTGCATATTTCCTAGTTCTCCAGCCTAAGGCTAAGCTTACTGGTTACCCACTCATCCTTGGGCGGCCCTGGCTAGCCACTTCCGATGCTTACATTAGATGCAGAGCTGGAAATATGACCATCAAGAATGGGCACATGTCCAAGCAGTTAGTCCTATACCCTCCTGCTAAGCCATCTCTAGAACATGACATACCTTTGTGGTTGGAAGAGGAGGAGGAAGATGAAGTTTATTCCACCCAACTCGATACCTTAGAAACAACTAAGGTAGGGGGACAACAGGATGAAGATGATTTGATCAAACACATACTCCAAAGTCAAACCCCTAGTACATTGTCCTTAGAGGAAGTTGTTAAGGAAACCCAAAAAAACCATCAAGTGGACCTATTCTTAGCCGATTCCCACCCTATCCATGTCAAAACCATAGAGTTCAGTCTCGAGAGAACTCTGAAAATCAATCCATCTCTTTCTGTTCTCCAAGTAGAAAAGTTGTGCAACATGATAAAGGAACACTTGGATGCCTGCTTGGAGTTACCAAGAAATGAAGGGAGTGCACCCCTTGGTGTGTACTCACCATATTTATATCAAGGAAGGTTGTAAGCTAGTCTGGAAACACCAAAGGAGGATTAATCCAACTTTTAAAGATATAGTCAAAGAATAACTGCAAAAACTGCTAGATGTAGGATTCATTTACCCTATCTCAAATAGTGAGTGGGTCTCTCTTTTGGTGTTGTTTCCAAATAAAATGGTAAGTGGGGGATTTGTGTCAATTACAGGGAGTTAAACAAAGCCACAAAGAAGGACCATTTCCATCTACCTTTCATCGACTAAGTGCTAGATAGCCTGGTAGGAAAAAAGTTTTTCTCTTTCCTAGATGGATTCAATGGGTACAATAAAATCCAAATCAGCCCGGAAGACCAAGATAAAACCACCTGCACTTGTCCTTGGGGTACTTTTTTCTATAGGGTCCTTCCTTTTGGCCTATGCCATGCTCCTGCCACTTTTCAGAGAGTAGTCTTGAGTATCTTTGCCGAGTTAGTCCATGATATGGTAGAAATCTATATGGATGATTTCACACCTTATGGAGGTGATTTCGAAGAAGCACTGTCTAACTTAGGTAAGGTTCTGAAGGAATGCATTGAAATGAACCTGTCCCTCAGTCCTGAGAAATGTGAATTCTTGATGACTACAAGGACCGTGCTAGGTCATTCAATATCTCAGCAAGGACTATAGGTGGACCCAAACAAAATAACTACCGTCCAAAGGGTCCCACCTCCATAACAGCAGAGAGATGTTAGAAGTTTCCTAGGGTTAGTTGGATGCTGCCGAAGGTTTATAAAAGACTTCAACAAGTTTTCTTCTCCTCTATTTGGGTTATTGGCCAAAGACTTTGAGTTTATATGGTCAAAAAGCTGTCAAGAGGCCTTGAACACCCTAAAGGACAAGTTAACCACTGCACCGATTCTTTGAGGCCCAAATTGTGCCCTTCCTTTTCATATTCATGTTGATGCCTCACACAGAGCCATAGGATCTTCCCTAGGCCAGATAGATGAGAAATTTCCTTATTCCATTTCCTTTATCAATAACAATATGTCAAAGGCCGAACTGAACTACATAGTGACCGAAAAGGAGTTCCTTGCTGTTGTGCATTCATTGAAAAAATTTAGGCATTATATTATAAGATATAAAACGTTTGTACATACTGACCATGTTGCAATCAAATATTTAATGAATAAACCTGATGTGAATGCATGAATTATTAGACAATTACTTTTATTACAACAGTTTGATCTAACTATTGTTGATAAGCCTGGCAAAGGAAAATGTTGTTGCAAACTTTTTTTCCAGATCAACTTTGCCTGCAGGTGAAGAGGGAATGGTTGATGATCAGTTTCTCAATGAGAACTTATTTTCCATTTCAGTTCTCTCTCCATGGCTTGCTAACATAGCAAACTATTTGGTATCTGCACAGTTCCCACTGAATCTATCCTCCAAAGAGAAAAGCAAGATTGTGAGAAAGAGTGCACCCTTCACCCAGATTGGGGGCAACCTCTTCAAACTTGTCCTAGATCAAATTCTAAGAAGATGTGTCAGGGAGGAGGAAGTCTTTGACATCCTTATGACCTGTCATGATGGGCCTCGTGGAGGTCACTTTGCAGCAAAGAGGACAACATTTAAAGCGTTACAAGCTGGGTATTATTGGCCCACTCTTCATCAAGATGTGAAAGGATATACTAGTCAATGTGATCGGTGCCAAAGGATGGGAAAGCCCTCTCCAAGAGATGAAATGCCTCTGCAACCTCAAGTGACTTTTGAGCCATTTGACAAGTAGGGCATGGACTTCATTGGACCTATTGACCCTCCTTCCAAGAAAAACAAGTATATCATTATGTGCACTGACTATCTGACTAAGTGGGCTGAAATCAAGGAAATTAAGGCAACAAAAGAGGAGAAGGTGGCTGAGTTCTTAAGGGAGAATGTATTTTATAAATTTGAGTATCCTACAGAACTAGTCATTGATCCAGGTAGCTAGTTTACCTCCAACATGATTGAAGACTTGCTCAGCTAGCACAAGAACAAGCATAGGACCTCCACTCCCTATCACCCAAAATCTAATGGGAAAGTGGAGGTGACCAACACAGTGTTGGAGATCATCTTGACCAAAGTGGTTAGCAACAACAGGAAATATTGGGCAGATAGACTAGTTGAGGCCACATGGGCTTATAATACCACTTGGAAGACCATCACTAGGTTCACACCCTATGAGCTGGTCTATGGGGAAAAGGCCTTGTTGTCCATTGAGTTTAAGTATAACACATTGAGGATGGTAGCCCAACTAGATCTAGATCTTAGCAGTGCACAATAGGAGAGATTACTCCAGTTGAATGGCTTAGATGAATTCAGAATGCAGGCCCTCCTACACACAGAGGTAACTCAACTTCAGAGGAAGATCTGGCACGATAAGAACATCAAGGATAAGCAATTTCAAGAAGGTTATTGGGCCTTTTTATATGATTCCAGATATAAAGACTTTAAGGGCAAGTTAAGGACAAGATGGTTAGGGCCTTATGTTATAGAGAAATGTCATGATAATGGTTCAGTGCAAATTAGAACCATAGATGCAGAGACCATTCCTTTACTTGTTAATGGGTAGAGACTGAAAGTTTACAAGAGGCCATCGTCAAAGCAAGAGTTCATTGATGGTATCAATAAAACAGTGATGGTGCTGGAGCAAGTTTCAACTCCTGCCTCATCAAATCACTAAGAGAAAAATAAAAACAAGGACTCAGGGGAAAACCTCCATGAGGCGCCCGAGTCCCACTATTGGGCTGAAAACCTCTTGGGGCGGCACAATGGTGTAAAATAGAAAACAAAAAGAAATAAAAAGATCCCCCGGTGAAAAACTCTCTTAAGGCACCCAGGGGAAACATCTAGATGAAAACCTCTTAGAGGTAGACTAATTGTCTTCAAAAATAATAATAATAAATTATATATACAAAAAAAGAAAAAAAAAAGAAAAATCATGAAAAATTTATGTTTGCAGGTTAGTAGGAGGATGATCAGAGAACAAAGGAGGATAAAAAAGGGACCTATTTCACGCACTTTTTTATTTTTCCACCCATAATCATTCATCTCTCCACCATTTCTTTCATTTTTTCACTCCTTTGCTTTAGTTTACAAGGGGACTGTGTTTTCTATAGGATCCGTTGTAAACCTACAGGATCCCCTAAAAACCTACAGGATGATCCTATAGGAATTACAGTGGCTCAGGAATCCTACAGGATGTGACCCTCAGGTGAGAAAATGACCTGCCATGTCAAAAAAATGACATCCCTACATCACAACTTCATTATCGTACCTCTCTCCACCTTGATCACCCCTGCATTCATCATAAAAAAAATTCTGTTTTCAAAAAAAAAAATCACAGTCCTCAAGAGAAAACACAGAGGAAAAAAACGAAATAGGGGGAAGAAGGGAACAATACCTGAGTGTATTCCTCATTATTCACACTCCTAGACCTCCTATCTGTCCATGTCATCATCTTCAAAATCCTAGCAGAGTGTATGATTAAAAGTTCCGAGGGAGAAGCAGCTACATGACATCCTGTAGGAAATCTTGTAGCAGCCTATCCCACAGAATAAAAATCATGAGTAGCAAAAAGCTTCCAACATGAAGATACAAGGGCAGAAGAAGCTCTAGAACAGCAAAAACACCATCATCTTCAACACCAGGTACCTGCACATAAAAGGAATCATTAGAGAGCAATAAAAAAGGAAGGAAAAATAACATGCATCCAACACACAACAAGCACCTCATGTCTTGAACAAACTGCAACAAGGTATTAGCACCACAGGTAAGTTTCTCTCTTCACTCTCTCATTTGCATTATGTAGTCAAAAAATGTAAACGTTATGAGCTAGTTGGTTTATAAGCAAAAGGTGGCCAGTTAACTTGGCCACCTTCTTTCAGTCGACGAAGAAAAAACAATTGGTCCTCCCACACATGGCAACAATAAATTCAAAAGAAAAGAGGAGAAGGACAAAAGATGTTAAGTCTATGGATGCATGAAGTGGGAGTTGATTACAAGGAGAGGGGAATGATGAGGTGGTAGTGGGGACCAATGGTTCAAAAATAGAAGACGTACCTTGCCCACCAGCACACCACCTCACTCAACTCGACCATAAGAGGAAATAATCATTGATCCCCATGCACTCATGCATTCATCTCCTCGAGGCTCACTCTAGCAAAGTCGCTCTCATACCCAAGAAGCCTACAGAAGAGAAAATTCCACCTTTCTCCTGCACAAGACTTCCTACAGGATTACACAGGAAATCCTACAGGATCGCACAGGAATCCTACAGGATATAGAGACAGTCTATAGGATTGGCCGAGAGTAGTTTCAGAAGGGGATATAGAGGGGTTGGCCACAACAAACACCACGAGGAGGTAGGCTGTGTATTTACTTCCCATTTTCCAAGTGAATTTCTTAGAAAAATCTCCTAGATTGAGTGAATTTGGCAGCTGTGTAACGGAATTGAGTCCACCATTATTTCAGTTCCACTTACTTCTGCATTAAAATTTATATCAACCATCTCTGCTCCTCAAAATGCACCAGCCAAAATGATAGGGGGGTTTAATAGAAGGGATCCCATTAACACTGTGAGAATCCACCAACACCCTCCTGTGTTAGAAATTTTCACGAGGCATAATTGGATGGGATGTTTTGAGAAATTAAGGGGGTATGATGATGGAGTGGCCCGAGATTTTTGTCTCTCCCTCATTCAACTGACTAGAGCCCATGCCACTATTGTGGTGAGAGGCCTCTCCATAGAGCTCACCCCTGAACTCATAAGCAGGATTACCACACTTCCCAAGGAGTGCCTTGGAGAAAAGAAGACAAAGGAGATAGCCATATTGCTAAGAAGAAGTTCTTTTTAGAGGGAGAAGAGCCCACTGAGGACAAGAATGGAGTAAGGAGAACAAGCCTACCATACCCCTAGAATGAGGTAAGCTACCACCTTCTTAAATACATATCATGTGAAGGTAGGTATAGTGTGGTTTATGGGTATCACTTTAGGCTTCTTGAAGAAATGAGGTTTGGAGCAGAAACACCTCCTCACCACAGGCTCAGCATACCATACTTCCTTCTGCAATCACTGATAGATACAAGCATAAAGGTGGAGGAGGGAAACCAACAATAGTTAGCCCCCCATGGGTTAATTAGAATCATCATAGAAGATGCTCTCCACAGCCTAAAAATTCCTATCCAATGGGATTTTTTAGAGACATGCAGACATAGGAGGATATCAAATCCCTCACATATGATATTAGTCCTATTGTTAGTGAAAAGGATGAGGAAGAAACTGAAACAGAAGGAGAAGAACCACAAAGGTATGAAGATGAGATAGATGAGGAGGAAGAAGAGGAGAAAGAGAAGGAAGGTGATGAAGAAACAGTGGAAGATGCCAAGGAGGAAACTAATAAACAAGATGAGGATCTAGAAGGAGAAGAAGAGGGGAAAAGCATATAGGAAAAGGGAAATGGAAAAGAGGAGGCAGAAAATAGGGAGGAGTCACCTAGGGTGTCTCCAGAAGCCACTAAGAGAGAGGTATTAGTTTCCCTCACTGCCCTTAGCACCCCTATCAAACAAAAAGGAAAAAGACAGAGGTAGACCCCCTTATAGTTCAGAACAAGGAAAAGCACAAGGATAAGGCAGGGAAAGCCCCAAACTCTAACAAAGGTTCCCATTGTTATTGAGGACTCACTTAAACAGTAGGAGAAGATGGCTTCTCCTATAAAAAATCAAGAAGAAGGATCCTTTGCCCGAACCTACCCTAAGTCTGCTATCACGTATGTGAGAAGGCCTATAACCAGTCTACCTCATCCAAAGGAAAAGGCATCCTACAAGATACACAACAGGACCTACAAGAAGCAGAGGTAGTCCTACACAAAACCCTACTAAACCCACAAGAAACTCAAAAATTGGATGAGGAAAGAAGTAAACATCCAGAAAAAAAGAGAGAGGACCCTAGTCCTCAACCTAACCTTGACTCCTACTACAGATTTATTGAGGGGGGCAGGGTCATTCCACAAAACTTTTCCATTCCATCATTCTTTGAGCTTGAGAAAGAAAGAGCCAGAACTCATATGGATGCAGATTGCCAAGTCAAAGGGAGTGGAGGACATTGGTCACATGGAGGAGAAGCTCAAAGAGATGGGAAGGGAGCTAAGTGGCTTGAGGGACAGAGAGGCCATCATTAAAAAGTCAATTACAGGCAGAAAATACATGCTTGAAAGGACAACTGCAAGAAAGGGAGAATCAATTGGCATCCATGGCCAGTCTCTCTTTGGAAGCAATCTAGTGCAGGATGCCAGCTAAGTCCTATGCACTAGACATTAAGGAATAGTGGCTTAAATTCCAAATCAAGACCCTAGCACAAAGAGACATTATGTCGTTCCAGGATTATAGACAGTTCATTTATATTTGTGATCAAAGCACATTGGAATATAGGGCCAAGATGTTTGAGTTTTATTTGCATAACATGGCCTTGATAGACATGAATGTATGGGACCCTAATGCAAAGCTAGGGGATTTACAGTAGATGGCTTTGGAATCATGGATGAACCATGAGGAAGTAAGGGCTGCAGAAATGAAGAAGGTATTGGAAAGAGAAACACAGCCTCTTATGATCAGAGCTGAGAAGTCCAACCCAATGGCAGTCATCAGTACACATAATTTAATTGCAAATTATCTTCAACTTGCACCCAGGTATATTGCTACCCAAGAGCAAGCAATTACACATTTTGAGGACATGTTCAGATTATTAGGGGATGATAGCATGCAAGCTTGCCTTAGGAGATGGAATATATTGCCATATAGTTTGAAGATCAAAGAGTACTACTCTCCTCAAAGGATGAGAGAAGCACTGAACATGACATCCATGTACAAGCAATACATCAAAAGGCTCAAAGTCAATTGGATTGGCCTGAAACTCAATCCCCCACTGATCTTGGGGATGTTAGAAGGAAGGAAGGAAGAGGAAGAAAGAAGACAGTGGGAGGAGGTAGAAAAGAAGGCAGGATTCGATGCACAAGAAGAAGAAACGATAGTAGAGGAATTGGATGCCAAGGAGTCCAGTAGAGCTATGAAATACATGGATATGGATTAAGTTGCTCAGAGGATGAGCAACACTTTCAGTAGGGGGGTGATGATGACCCTCATAATTAGGGAATTATATGGGTCTTAATTCACCTCCTAGCTTAGTCAAATCAACTCTTCTCACAACTTATTACATGTTTTGATTATATTTTGTTTAATGGCATGAGTTAAAGTGAGATATTATGCCTAGTGGACTAATAGGCATTGAATACAGGTTTGGAAGAGAAAATCAAGGAATTTTGGCAAGACTAAGGTTTGAAACTCAAATGGGACAAGGGAGAGAAATTGTAGGAGGTAAATCCTCCTCATTTACTCCTCCCCCATTCAAATATTCCTCCATTAATCACACCAGTGCAGTGTGTAAGTAGCCAAGTCATGAAAATCAAAAGGCAGTCGAGCAAGTGATAGACAAAGAGTTAGTTCATCTCAAGTTTGGGAGCTGAGCCTCCCTAGATTTAAGGAAGTCGTTGGAGACTTCAGTTGTATAAGTAGAGAGGCCTAGAGCTCCATTAGGATTCAAATTTTTGTTGTAAAAACACTAGTCATTTTCGAGCTCCAGACTTGTGGAAAACATTGATGTAATTTTTTGTTTTGATAATGAAAATGAGATTTTTCTTGATCCAGCACTAAGTTAACTCGGAGGGATGAAGCTCTTGGGTTATGGCCCAACACTAGCAGCAAAGTCTCCTCTTCTTGTATCTATATGCTTAGCTTAGTTTCACAGATTCATGGTTAAATTGTCTCTAGAAGTATTTCATTGCAAATATTGTGGATCTAATTAGTTGTTTATTAGTTTGCTTCCATTTTTTCTTTACTTTAGTAGCAGGTTAGAAGAGATAAAAGGAGCACCACAAAGTTGTCAGTAGTTGTCTTGGCCTCACCTCTTCCCTCAGGCATCATGATTTGAGGAAAAGACCCTTAAGCAGCCCCAAAAAGACAAATTTCCATTTCCTCTTAAGATTTAGAGTTTGTTGTACTTAAACTATCATTTGATATTTTTTTAAAGTATAGGATTTGGTTTCCATCTCTTCCATCTTCAGTCTTTCATTAGATCTCATCCATGATTCCATTTTTTTAGCAATTTTGTCCATGCATGAAGTAGACAACTAGTTCATTAAATTGTGCTTTTCTAGCTTGTTAGAATTCTTCTTGTTTACATGACTTTGTGGGAATTCTAAATGTTTGATGCAGAACAGGAGATTCAAAAATCAAAAGGGATCTCATAGTAGGCAAGCACCTTCCAACTTCATCCATCCATAATCATTCCTTGCTTTCACCAAGATCTTCACCAATCTCATCATTTTACATAGAAATTCCTCCAAGCATGTTGAGCAAATCCAACCATCTCCTAACCTTGGTATTGAGTTCTAAGTGATCCTAGGAAGTTTCTCACTCCATTCCACCCATCCACCACCTTCCCTAAGCCTTTCATCACCTCCAACATCCATCGTTTTTCTCTCGGTTGTATCCTATAGAAATATAGGAAATCCTGTAGGTTTCTAGTACATCCTATAGTGGCTTGTTTTGAGGCTGAATTGAGGGAAAACCTCTAGGAAGCCACACCAAGTCAACCAAGGGTCTCCCAAACCTTCAAACCATCTCTAAAACCTCCCAACCATTCACCATCATCACTAAACCACCTGTCACATTACCAAAAGAGATTAGGGTTTACACTTGACTTTCTAGAAAAAGAATAAAAAGAACAAAACAGATTTATTTTAGTCCTTTACATGCACAGTAGTGATATTTGATGTCTTGAATTTCCATGCTTTAGATAGTAGCATTTCATACATGTTGGCTTGGAAATTTTGTAAAGCATAGTTTCTCAGCAGTTAGTTAGAGAAGGGCATGTTTTTAGCGTAGGATTTTAGTCATTTTGCTTATTTGCAGTAGATGATATCTCTCCTATAGTAGATCTCTCTTTCTTTCATTGGCAATCAAGCTTCTTATGAATCCATAGAAGTCTAGCTTGAAAACACTAGTGGTCTCTCGCGAGATGAATAGTGACAAAAGGCAAAACCATCACTTGTACTTGTGTATACAACATTGTCACCTCCAAGCTTGTATGAACCCCGGGTTGATAAAGTAAAGCTGGTAGCTCCAAGGGTTACAACATTCTTACTACAATACCGGTGCTCATCAATATGCTCATCCACAGGATCATGCACCTACCACATGAGGGTTTGAATTTGGCCAAGGATTTTGGTAGAAATATAGGAGAAAAGGATTTGGGGGACAAGATGAAGAAGGAATTTGCCCTTGTGAAAAATCCACGCAGATACTAAATCACTTCCATAAATGACCGTGCAGTGAAAATTGCCACACAAATATTAGCCGGGAAGGTAATGGGGCAGTTCTGTGCGGATGAAGCTCCGATGCCTGTGGTTTCTCTAGCTCTATAATGCATGAACGGTGTTCAGTTCAATTGGTCAAGGTACCTATGCAGTGAATTCCTCATGAATTGCCGCGAGGTCTAGGATGAGACCAAACCATTCCATTATGCTTGATTGCTGCTCTCCATCATGTTGGTCACATGGGAGTCGCTGAAGGATAGTCAGTTTCCTCCGTTAAAAGAAGGATTGCCAAAGGCCACATAGTTTACTTCTCTATGGGCCATAAAATACCCCGCGCAGGTCACAGAAACACAAATATTCTGGGTTTTGATGGAAGCAAGCATCTGCATGTCCATCAACCAGTTCCCACGATTTTCCCCGACTTTGTACAAATAGTTGTCAGCTTATGCTACGTTCAAGGCTGACTTCTATCGGGTTTACATTCAAGCATGGAAGGGTGCGCAATAGAAATGGTATGATTTAACATATTTGGTCACAGATACAAAAATCGAGGAGGTGATCAAGTGATGGCCAACAGAGTGGCGTGCTCCCTCAGACTTGGATGCCGGAACCAGTAACGGTGCGGTAATCTCGGCAACAAAGAAAAGGAAGGATGCAGCCAAGCAGGCTAGACAAAATTTGGTCGCGCAGCGAAATGAGGAAGCCATAGAGAAGGTTCGTATGGGAAGGAGCGTGCTACTAAGGGGCAAGCTGAGCAAGAGTAGTGTGAATCAGAGGGAAGTGGAAAATCCCATTTGACCGAGAACAAGGAGGAAGAACAGTCCGAACAGGGTGGCGGAGGAGATGAGGGGTAGAGTACCTCGTTTCGACTGAAGAAGCATAGACAGGAGTAGTGGGAAGGTCCCTGTAAAAAGCAAAAATTAGACAAGCCACAGGGTGATACCATGATACTGACAAAGGGTGATCTTGACAAGATCAATGACAAAATATGGGACACTACCACTGAAGTGTTGCAATAGTTCGAGTAGTAGTATATGCAGATGCTATGGAGAGTCCAAAAGGATGTGTGCGAGCTGTAGATCTAGGGTATCAGGATACAGGTGGGTGTGGGTCAAGCGATCGCCGCAAAAGTGAGCCTGGCACCGAGGATGAGTCAGGCTGTGGAATTAGTAAGGACCCTGGACCTTCGAATTGTTGTTTTACCAGAAGGGTCCCTACGCACGGAGTCAGTTGATGACCGCATAATCATAAGTACCCTTAAGAACATCACACTGAACATTGCAACGCTCCCTAATGAGCTTCTTCATGCACTGTAGGCAGGGGTGATAGAAGAATTGAGAGCTTGGGAACAACACGCTCTCAATTTGATCAGTGAATACAAGGTGAACAACGAACAAATGTTCTTCGAGAAGATGAAAGCCTTGAAGGAGAAGTAAACCATGAAGGCACAGAGTTCCAGGCTAGAGGTCGTGGTTGCAGAGCCATGTAGAACCGTTTCAGAACTTCACATTCTAGAGGTTGCATAGCCAGAAGCTAAGATACAAAATTTAGTTTCAGGAGTGCGCGAGGAAAATGTGGAAGTGGGATGAGTTCAATTCGAGTTCAATATGAAAATCATAGAGTTGCAACTCAAATTATAGCTTATGACTCCACCCGAGGTGAGGGAGAAGCATGGAGCCACCATCAAAGAAGGGATGGCCACTTTGGATGCCGTATTCGTTGACTTCTCGGCCTTATTTGAGCATGCAATGGAATTGTTCATGACTCTGCAGGAAGACCCAAACTTACAGATATTAAAGACAGAGGTTCATGAGCTGCAGAAGTAGTACGATGAAGTCATGGTGACAACACGCTCAATTTCTCCAGCCTAACACCTCGCCAAATTATAGAAGGGAAAGCAGCTCCTTGCACAGGTAGAAGTAGATCAAAAGAAGGAGGTTGTGCTTAAGGCCACATCGGGATCTTGGTTAGAAGAAGATTACCATGTCACAACTAACATTCAAGAGAAGCTGACGGGCTTGTAGCAGACCTAACAAACGATGAAGCTTGCCACGGAAGGACCAACTACCAAACAACTAGTAGAAGAAGCCAAGTAGGCAGCTACACAAAGCACTACTGAGGTTGTAGTCGTGCAAGTGGAGCTAGGGGATCTTCACAGCAAGATTGTAGCACTAGCCAAGTGACTCGAGGGCGAGTCATGACCTTTGTGTTGGGAGCCTGTTGGGATGGGGTCCCCTGGGTCAGTTTTGGGGTTAAAACCCAACTTTTGATGTAATTTTTGTTTAAAGATGTAAAGTTCCCGCGATTTGTGGATGAAGAGCACATAGGTAATTAGGATTAAAAGGGGTTCTAGGCCCTTGTCTATGTAAAGTTGATTCAGTTTCGAGATCCACCCATGGTTCGTGGACCATGGGATTGTATAAATAGTCGTGTCTTAGAAAGTCTAAGACATAATATGATGATGATGGAGGTAATGGGTCGATAGAAGATAATGCAGAGAAGGCTCTACATCTGAGTGTGTAGAGGCCTAGAGTAGTGTCTATAGTTGAGTGCATGGACCCCTGCAGCTGAGTGCGTAGGGAACTTTTGAGTATGTAACCCCATATATAAGATCAATAAAGAAGATTGTTGAAGAATTCTTGTGTTTATCTATTTATTTCTATTTAATTATGATTATGATATATGTTGTGAGTTAATAATGTCTTTGTGAAATATTGATCTATTGATGCTTGACTCTATGGGATACATCTTGATAAATGTACGCAATGCATGTTAAATACTTTCACAAAGATCATAATACCTTATGTTATGTTTATTAAATACTTAAGTAGATCTGCACGAGATCAGATCTACGGTTATTTTATGGTGCATGTAAGTAGATGATTCATTTGTTAAGGGTCCATAGAGACCTATCGTAAACCTTCGCGAATGTCTAGAGGCCATTTAAAGGAAGTGGAGTACTGAGCCGAAGGGACTTATAGATATGTCTGAAGGTAGATCTAGGGAAATAAAAGACGTCACAATGATCTATGGATGCAGAAAATTGATTCCAACAACCCCCCATACTGCTTCGGGTGAGAATTCAGCCTACACTACACAGTTTGATGCCAAAAGTGCTAGTAGTGCAGGGTTTTGTTTGGCGGAATTAACTGTGAACCTATTTCAGGACCCACTAAGACAACAATGATCATTTTGTCGCTGTGTGACGAGCATAAGGCAACGAATTAGAAAAATAATGTGGTTCTTCATATGAAATCAGATAATAGAAATTATGCTAAAAATTCTCTTAGGTATAATCGTTCTTCCAAACAAGTGATGTTTTGTACTTTTCGTGGGAAGAATAATCATTGTTTTGCAGAATGTTGGATATTTAAAGCTTATGTTAAAAAAATTAGAGATAAAATGTAAACCACAACAAAAGGATCCTTCGCTTTGTGTAAAGGAGAAGAAAAATATGGCTGATAAATGCTGAAGGATTCAACAACTTCATCGTAATAAAAATTGGAGAGACGTTGTGAGAGATATACCAATGGAAACAGACCTTGTAAGAGAAAATTAGGTGATCAATATAGTATTCCTGAGAAAAACCATCAAGAAAACAAAGATCCTCTTAATTGGCTTGGTAAGAAATGGTTGGAATTTCTCCATAACTAAAATCTTCTGTCATTAAGACCATATTTTAGAATGATAAATGTTATTTATAGTTATTTTTAAATTTATTTTAGAATGATGAATGTTATTTATAGTTATTTTTAAATTTTTAATATGCAAAAAGTTGGAAAAGATTTTCATTTGCTAATTACAAATGCAACGAAACATGATGGGAAAGTGTGAACTTAGGATCTTTGTGTGCATTCAATGTTTGGAAAACACCAAAGCCTCGGGAAGCATATTTCAAAGCGTTGTGTAAGGAGATGATAACACAGGGTGGCTGACAGTGGGTAATTCCACAAATTTCTCAACAGGCTCATTAAAATGCATGGATTTTCCATGCAAAATTTGGGATTGTTTCATCAAATGCAATACTTAGGCATTCAAACCTATCAGTTCACGTTTGCTAGCATTCTTCCAGCCTGCACTAACTTAGGAAGCATTGGACCAAGCCATGAAATTCAGGCTGAAAACATATAATCCTCCAAATATCGAATTTCTAGTAATTGCATGCGGTAAAAGACATGTGGATTACAATGTCGACTTCAACGATGGATTAGACTGTGAGATTTTCCGGAAAACCACACGTACCACATTTGTTTTAATACCATGATATAACATGATGATGCCACATACGATCTTCTCGATGATTTGAAAATATTGGGTTGGTCATTACATTGAGTAATTTTGATGTAGTCAGTGGAGGATTGCGCTGGAATTTCTGAACATTCGATTTGTTTGTTGGGAAGGTTTTTGATAAACGCATATTGGGTGGCATGGGCGATGTAAAATGTGGTCATCTTCCACATTCAACGTTGAATCAATGATGCAATTAGTGGAATTGGTTATCGTATCTCCAGTCTGTGGTGATTGCATGTGTGGATTATTAAAGTCTTTAGTTTCTTTTTTTTCTTTTTTCTGTGAAGCTAGATCTCGATGTCTCACTTTAACTGGGCCGTAAACTGTGATGGAATCGAAAAAGAGTGAAGGATGGATTCTTGGTTGATTCACATAAAATACCTGCCAAATATTTCACAAACAACGTTATTTTCCAATGATAGTCTACCCCAAATCAATCAAAGGCAGTTATGTTTCACATTTAATAGAGATCAACAAAATATGGGAAATATCCATGACCAATGGATTTAGTTGAGTCGAAAATGGCGTCGAAGATGCATGAAGCGCATTATTTCATTTTGATAGAGAATTTAGGTCATTCAATGTATTTGATGCATTTTCACAAAATCATGGAACTTAAAGCTACAAGTGTACATATCACAGTTGGCGATAAGGAGACATTAATTCTGGGTTCATGAGAGTCAATATTTCAATTAGTGCTACCAATTTAGGTAAAATAAAAAAACTCTTACATATTGAATCCTTGGTCAACGATTAAAGAAAATCTATCATGGATATTTGCGTTGAAGTTTTGGGAATATTAACACAAAACACATTATATGAAGTCAATGAAATTCACAGTGGAAGTAATTACTCATTGGAAATATAACGTGGAAAACAAGCTGAGCACAACGCTGAAATAGTAGCGTTATTCCTCGCATGGGGAGTTTAAGTTTATAAAAAATTCATACAGTACAACCGGTGAGATCATGGTGCACCATTATGTGACTCCAATCAGCGTTGTCCAATATTCGTAGAAACTGCCTATATTATATGTAGAAGCACATGATATCAAGAAATTGGATGTTATATATGTTGAGATTTTCTCTTAATTAAATTTGGAAAAAAAATTTATGAATGTGACAACAATAGGATTTGTTGCTAAATTAATTTTATTTTTCTTAATGGGGAGTTATGTCATCTTATATTTGCTGTAAGTGAATTTATGATTCAGTTTTCTACTCCTAGCTATAAAAATGTAAGCTTAGTAGACGATATGTGTGATTAGAAGGTGTGCAAATATGTTGTTGTAATCTCTTGAGTAATAAGATTGTCGATGCCTCTGTTGGTGGACGTAGCCCATATTAGTTGGGTGAACCACATTAAAATTTCTATGTTTTTCCATGGGTAAATGCTGTGTGTCTTATTTGTTTTAAATTTTTGTTGTGTATCAGAGCGTTGTGTACGCTGCTTGATTGCTGAGTATATGATGTGTGGAGAGGAGCGCTATGAACTGAGATTGCTAGACCTGCGACTGTGTTGAACGAGATGGACTCCGCTCAAGCTCAACTAAGGCTGTCGGCTCAGCTCCGCGGCTTATGAAGATCGTGGTGATCCGCTGGACATAATTCACTGCAAGGACAAACTGCATAGCACGTGAGTTGGAGGTTGAACTTCAAACTGCATAGCACGTGAGCTGGAGATTGAACTACGTAGCACAAGAGCTGGAGGTTGAACTGCGTGGCCAGGTTAAATTGTGTAGCATGTGAGCCGCTGGAGGTTGGAACTACGTGGCTATGGCTGTTGATTGTCCATGCAGATCTATGCGAAGACCAGAGCTATGCAAAGCACTGTTAACTGGTGAATTTGCAGCAGTGAAAGCTAGCTGCACGGTGTCTTCAAGGTTTTTTTTTCTTTTACATCGATTATTAAAATGCCGTTGAACCGTTGAAGTTTTTTATAAAACTATTACGAAATGCCGTTGAAGTTTCAATTTAAATGGTATACCGTTGAAGTTTCCATATAAAACCTCTACTAGTTGTATGTTTGAGCTAATTCTCGCTTCGGGTTTTCTGAATTATAAAATATGTTTAGCGCAGACCGTTGGTGTTGGTGTTTCGTAACAGCTTTGAAGTTTTCTTATAAAAAGTCGATTTGAAGTTTTTATATATGATATTATATCTATATCATATTCCAAATGGTAATATGCCATGATATTATAAGGCAAGGGCTTTCTTAATCAACACTAATTCCTTTTTTGAAATTGGAGATTTTTTGACACGAGCTATTAAACATGGCAAAAACACAAAGTGCTCGGTTTGAGATCAAGAAGTTCAATGGCAAAAACAACTTCGAGATCTGGAAAGTGAAGATATATGATTTACTTGTGCAACAAGGTGTGGCGAAGGCGCTATTGGGAAAAGCCAAACAACCTTACACCATGACAGATGATGAATGGAATGACCTAGATGAAAGAGCACTGAGCGGCATTCGATTGTGTTTGGCGGATGATGTTTTGTTTAACATCATGTTAGAGAAAACTGCTGCTGGTTTGTGGACAAAGCTTGAAAAGTTGTACATGACAAAATCCTTAACCAATAGGATTCTTCTGAAGCGACAGTTATACAGCTTGCGCATGAAGGAAGGTACGACGATAACTGATCATCTGAATACCTTTAATACTATCCTGGTGCAGTTAGAAAGTATAGAAGTAAAATTTGAATCAGAAGATAAAGTTGTAACTTTATTATGCTCGTTGCTCGAGTTATGGGATCATTTTGTTACTTCTATAAGTCTTAGTTCATCAGAAACCCTTGAATTTGATGATGTTGTTGGAGCTTTGTTGTCCGAAGAAACAAGGAAGAGGTTAAATTCAGAAACCTCTACATCAGAAGCAATGATGGTCAGAGGTCGTTCTAAAGAAAGATGCTTCAGTAAGTACAACAACTCGTGTTCAAAATCGAAAGGGAAGAAGAGTAAGGTAAAGTGCTGGTTTTGTGGCAAATCGGGACATTTGAAGAAGGACTGTTGGAAGAGACAACAAACATCCAAAGAAGACTCTTTGACAGAGAAGAAAGAAGCAAACATGATAGATATAGGTTCGGCATCCATTTCAGGTATGAGTGATGAAGTGTTATCAGTTAGTTTGTCTAATCATGATCAACATTGACTGTTAGATTCTGGTGCGTCAAATCACATGTGCATTCATAGAGAATGGTTTAAAACTTATAAATCAATCAATGATGGAGTAGTTTACATGGGAAATGATGTCACATGTAACATTGTAGGAATTGGTAGTATCCAGATTAAAATGTTTGATGGGACAAATAAAATTCTAACTGATGTAAGACATGTACCTGAACTAAGAAAAAACCTCATTTCACTAGGAGTACTAGACACTAATGGATATAAAACCTTTATTCAAGGTGGAGTAATGAAAGTTTATAAAGGAATTTTACTAGTAATGAAAGCAAAGAAGGTTGGAAATCTTTTTTAGTTAGAAGGAAGAACAAAGTCAGATTATGCTCCTACAGTATCTGAAATCGATAGTAATTCTATTCGTTTATGGCATCAAAGGTTGGGCCATATGAGCGAAAGAGGTTTAAAGATTTTATCTGATCGTAAGTTACTTTCTAGTTTAAAGTCTGTTAAGTTAGATTTCTGCAAACATTGTATATATGGGAAATAAAGCAAACATAAGTTTAAAACTGGAAAACATACTAGTAAGGGAATCCTTGATTATATCCATTCTGATGTTTGGGGTCCTTCTCTTGCAAACTCATATGGAGGATCATCATATTTTGTATCTTTTATTGATGGTTTCCCTAGAAAAATGTGGGTCTACATGTTAAAAAAGAAGTCTGATGTATTCACAGTTTTCAAACAATTTAGAGCATTAGTTGAAAACATCACTAGAAGAACCATTAAATGTTTGAGAAATGACAATGGTGGTGAGTTTACTTCAAAGGAATTTGATAATTATTGCAAGGACGCTGGGATTGAAAGACATAAAACCACTGTATATACTCTTCAGCAAAATGGAGTTGTTGAATGCATGAACATGACTTTTTTAGAGAGAGCACTAAGTATGCTTAGTAACGCCAATTTGCAGAAGGAATTGTAGACAAAAGTGGTTTCTACAACTTGTTATTTGATAAATCGATCACCATCAACTGCAATATGATGCAAAATTCCTCAACAGGTATGGAAAGGTCATCCTTTTGATTATTCTAAACTGAAAGTTTTTGGTTGTGATGCATATGCTCTAGTTCCGAAACATCAACGTTCTAAATTAGATCCTAAATAAAAAAGATATATCTTTAATGGATATGGTGATGGGACTAAGGGATACAGGTTGTGGGATCCTACTACTCACAAGATCATCATTAATAGAGATGTTAAATTTAATGAATCTTCACTTGAGAATCCCGATGTAGATGATAAATTGAAACAGGATAATGTATCTAAGCTTCAACACATTCAGTTTGAAACTAGTTCAAATACTGATGATATTCCAGATGAACAAGTTTCAGATTCAGATCATAAACAAGTGTTAGATGCAGATCATGAACGTGTTTTAGATACTGATCATGAAGAAGTTCCTACAGATAATAATCAACAAATTGTGGAAGTACCAGAAACATCTTTAAGGAGGTCCACGAGAATCAAATGTCCTCCTAAAGGGTATGATGATTATGTTACTTCAGTTGCTTTAACCGCTAATGATGATGAACCTTTGTGCTATTAGGAAGCTGTAGAAGGTTCTAAAAGTGATAAGTGGAAAGAAGCTATGAAGGACGAGATGATGGCATTAGTCAAGAATGCCACATGGGATCTGGTAGAACTTCCTAAAGACAAAAAAACCGTGGGATGTAAATGGGTTTACAGATTGAAAAGGGGTGTTGATGATACAGAGGATAGGTACAAAGCAAGGTTGGTCGCAAAAGGTTTTTCTCAAAAAGTAGGCATTGATTTTCATGAGATATTTTCACTAGTTGTAAAAATTGTTTCAATTCGGATTGTGTTAGCATTAGTTGCTTTACTTGACTTAGAATTACAGCAACTAGATGTTAAAACTGCATTTTTTACATGGAGATTTAGATGAGGAGATTTACATGGAACAACCGGAAGGGTTTGTTCAAAATCACAACAAGAAATTTGTCTGCAAACTCAAGAAATCATTGTATGGTCTGAAGCAATCACCTCGACAATGGTACAAGAAATTTGATTCTTTCATGATGAGTCAAAACTATATAAGAAGTGAATATGATCATTGTGTTTACTTTAAGAAATTAAGTAATGGCATGTTCATTATCTTAGTGTTGTATGTTGACGATATGCTTTTAGCAAGCAAAATCATAACAGAGATCAACAGGTTAAAGGCTCAGATGGCTAGGACATTTGATATGAAAGATCTAGGAGCAGCAAGACAGATTTTGGGCATGGAGATTTTCAGAGACAGGAGCATGGTAAGCTGTGGCTATCACAACAGAAGTATATTGAGAAAATACTCTTGAGGTTTGGTACCCTGTTTCAGTCCCTTTAGCTTCCTATTTTAAGCTTTCTTCAAGTTTATGTCCTAATACAAATGAAGAAAAAGAATATATGTCTCAAATTCCATATGCCAATGTCGTAGGTTGTTTGATGTATGCGATGGTTTGTACTCGACCAGATATTTCACATGCAGTTGGGGTTGTTAGTAGGTATATGGAAAATCTAGGAAAAGAACACTGGTCAACAGTGAAATGGGTGCTTCGGTATCTGAGAGGCACAAGTGATTACCGTATCACTTATAACAGGAGTAGTGAATTTGTTTGAGGATATGTTGATTCCGATTTTGCAGGTGATTTGGATAAGAGAAGGTCAACTTTAGGGTTTGTCTTTATTCTTGCAGGTGGAGCTATTAGCTGGATGTTAAAGCTACAGAACATTGTTGCTTTATCCACTACTAAAGCAGAATACATAACTGCTTCACATGCTAGCAAAGAAGCGATTTGGTTGAAAGGTTTGTTTGGTGAGTTTGGTAGGTTACAGGAAAACATCAAGTTATTTTGTGATAGTCAAAGTGCAATTCATTTGGCAAAGAATTCGGCCTATCATAGTAAATCAAAGCATAAACCTATCAATTATCATTTTGTAAGACATGTTATCACTGAAAGGGGAGTCTCTCTTGAAAAAGTGCATACAAAGGAAAATTGTGCAGACATGTTCATGAAACCAGTTTTGTTAGAGAAGCTGTGTTGGTGTCTGGCTTCTCTTGACTTGCAGAAAAGATAAAATAATAATGGAATAGGGTATCAGGCTAATTGTTGTCAAGGTGGAGATTGTTGAGATTTTGTGTTAATTAAATTTGGAAAAAAATCTCATGAATGTGACAACAATAGGATTTGTTGCTAAATTAACTCCATTTTTCCTGATGGGGAGTTATGGCATCCTATATTTGCTGTGAGTGAATTTATGATTCAGTTTTCTACTCCCAGCTATAAAAATGTAAGCCCATAGAGGATATGTGTGATTAGAAGGTGTGCAAATCTGTTGTTGTAATTTCCTGTTGAGTAATAAGATTGCTGATGCCTCTGTTTGGTGGACGTAGCCGAGATTAGTTGGGTAAACCACATTAAAATCTATGTGTTTTTCCACGGTTGAATGTTGTGTGTCTTATTTTTTTTAAATTTATGTTGTGTTAACTCTAACAATATAACTATGTAAATGGGCCTCTAAAAGAGTTGGGAATTTGTAACAAAGTCTCTGCATTGTGTAGTCCCCATGCAATCACATTTTCAATAATTGTACTATGCTGGTAAAATCTGTGCTGGAATTCTCATCCGAAAAGTGCACAATTAAAGGTTCCATAAAACAATTTGAAGTGGCTTGCGTCTTTCCACAGTCCTAAATCATATTACTCAGCTTGTAATGGAGAAAAATCCTCACATTTAGCTGGCCTTCAATGGAATACAGAAATTTGCCAAAAAGTGTTGTGCGAATTCCAAAAGTGGAATTGTAGTTCCATCATTTCATATCCTTGTTGTTTATTAATAATATTTTTTTTTTTACTATTTGGATTTTTGAGTTTTATGGTTTCTTGGTACTCACAGAGTTCACAATGGAATTCCAATGTTACAACTATGTATTTTGACCACCGAATTGTCAAGAGGGAGTTTTTGGCATATTTACTATTTCAATGTAAATTTTTCATTGGACCAAGAGGTCACAAGGAAAATGCCTACATATTGGACAAAACAGGCAAAAGTATGTCGAAGTATTGATTGGAGGCTCCATTTCATAATTCTGTAAGTAATGCTGGTTTCTCAAACAACAATAGTAAGAGTTGATTATCGAATGTTTGTAGCATCAACACTATTGGCAAGTCAAAATCAATCTAATTCTTCACATGGGAATTCGTTGTAAAGGGTTGATTCACCATTGGATAAAAATTTCTAGAATTATAACTATTTTTTCAATGCACGAGTAAATTTTTTTTTTTTTTTTTTGATATTTCGATGAATGGATCTAGTTCTGCGGAAGTTAATTTCTACGAAGGTCTCAAACCAATAAAGGATCAGGTTCATTGCATGGATGGTCAGAGTTATCAACAACATCAAACATGAAGAAAACAAATATAATATTTCTCACATGGAATACGATAAAGATGGAGAATTTTTTTTTATAGCTTTTGAATCAGTGAAAATAACATTATGTTCATTGTACCTATGATGGTAGGTTGTGGAGCGCAGGGTTTCATGATGGAATCAAAACTAATTGGATATTATTATTTCATTTTTCTATATATGTAGTATATCAAGAAACTTATGATGAAGATGGATTCAAATCAATTTCAAACTTATGTTTATGCAGGAAAATGCAGACAATGATAGACTTGTAGGACATAATTGTAGGTCATTTTTTGAGCAGCTAGAAGAGTAGGTTCCTTGTTTTAGAAAATCAATTTCTTGATATCAAATCAAACTCAACTTCTTAAGATTTTTGTGGACCAAAAGCATTTCTCTGTGGGGAGGTATTATCTAGGAGGATCATGATAAATTTTCGAATGAGTACCATGTTAGAGGCACAGTTCATTGAAGCCTAGGTAAAGGAGCTTTTGAGCTTCATGTGAATGTACTCATAGTTTAATTTTTAAACTTCATAAAATAGAAATTTAAATTATGAGAGGATTTTCCTGAAAAATAAATTTCTAAATTTGAATTGAAGATGAGAGTCTTATGGGATTTCCCTCATCCTTTGAGTTTTGGATAAGGTACTTGATAGGAGGATTTGTGAGATTTTCTCCACATAAATCTCATGGAGTATCCTTTAAGGGAATAAGAGAGTTATTTTCTCCTTGGAGTGGGGATTTATGGAGATATTCCCTCCTTCGTTTCAGGATCTTGAAAACTATATAAGACCCTCCTATGTACTTTGTGTGGTATGAGATTTTAGGAGAAGAGAGATTGATAGGTGGATTTGAGAGATTTTCTCCACATAAATCTTATGGAGGATCTTTTAAGGGATTAAGAGAGTTATTTTCTCTTTGGAAGGGGGATATATGGAGATATTCCCTCCTTTGTTTTAGGATCTTGAAAAATATATAAAACCCTCTTATGTACTTTGTGTGGTATGAGAAGGATCAACCAAATAACACATTTGCAGTAGACTAGAGAAGAAGTCTACAATAATAAACAAGTGATTCAAGATAAAATCAAGAGAATTCATGACAGGGGATTCAAGGCAAATGATTTCTAGCTAAATGAACTTGTGTTAAAGTGGGATACCAAAAATGAGGAGAAAGGAAAACAGGGAAAGTTTGACAGTTTATGGAAAAGCCCTTACAATATTGGAGCTCTTTGTGGAACAAATGCATTTCTATTAGAGGATCTAACTAAAGAAGTGTAGGTTTTTATCCCGTACAGAAATTACCTTCATACGGATTCTAAAACAAAGAAAATAAACAATGCGAGAGCATAACACATAAAACACATATACACAAAGATTTTCCCGTGGATCCCAAAACCGGGACTACCAACTTGATTTTTCATTATATTCCTTTCAATTTTACAATACATATTTATACATGACAAAGCATTCAATACCATCGACTGAAAACCATTGCGTCCAAAACCATGGACCGAAAACCATCACGTCTAAAACCATGTGTGAAAAATCATGCACAAAACCATAGGTAGGTCTGCCCAACCTAATATAGGGTCCAAAAACAAAATTTTCCAGGGCGCTACCCTAGACTCCATAGAGTGGGGTTACATAGACCCCTCAAACCCCCTATCACTCCCCCCTCTTAGCAATGGGCGCAACGAAGGGGGGGTCCACCCCGCTTCTAACCCCCCAGTTAACTACATGGGCTGGTCATGGAAAGAATATAACACAACCCAACATTCTCCCACTTGTTGTTTTCTTTCCATAGGGGGCCACAAGAGAGCTTAGTCATTTATTCAGCCCTACAACACTCATTGTTTCTATACACCAAGAGAACTTCTCAGAGCTCATATATTTTGTCAATGCATCTGTAGTATTCTTCAAAGTGTCCACCTTTACGAGCAACACCTTTTTGTCTTCTATCATATCCCTCACAAAGTGATACTTAACATCAATGTGCTTTGTCTTTGAATGATATGCATGGTTCTTTTCCAAGAAAATTTCACTTTGGATGTCACAGTCTATCCTTATAGCTCCCTGTACTAACCCTATACCTGAACACAATCTCTGCAACCAAACTACTTCTTTACTTGCATGAGTGGCTACCATGTATTCTTCCTGTGTAGTTGATAGGGCCACTACAGATTGTTTCTTACTCATCCAACTAACGACACCTCCAAATAGGTTAAACACATACCCACTTGTATATCTTCTCTGATACAGATCTCTAGCCTAGTCTGCATCAACAAAGCCATGGATATCGAACACTCTGTCCAATCCTAGTCTTCCTTGGTGGCAAAACCATAATCGCTAGTGCCACGCAAATACTTGAAAACTCCCTTCATTGTTGTCCAGTGCTCCTTCCGTGGTTTTGAAATAAACCTACTCAATACTCCCACTGCATGTGCAATGTATGTTCTAGTACAGACCATCGCATACATCAGGCTACCGACTGCACTTTCATATGGAATACAAGACATGTCCTCTTCCTCTTCTTGTGTCTTTGGACACTGTTTAGCAGATAACTTTACACCTACAGGAATATGAACCTTCACTGGTTTACTATCCTGCATATTAAACTTTTGCAGTATTGTCTCAACATACTTACTTTGGTTTAACCAGAGCTTCCTCTTTGTGCGATCTCTTTTAATTTCCATGCCCAAAATATAGTTTGCAGCACCAAGATCTTTCATGTCGAAGTTGGAGGATAAATGGGTCTTCAAATCCTGGATAATTTCTTTGTCATTTCCAACCAGCAACATATCATCCACATACAAGACTAGATAAATAACACGATCACCAATTA
>APFE031687843.1:1285-21485 GCA_000404065.3 Pinus taeda | reverse complement strand
TTTGATATCTAGCTTACTCGGCAATGGCGATGGTATCGTACTCGTGTTACACAGGGTTGAATCCCACCAGCTGCCACTATAACAGCCAAGAGGAACCGCCCAGCTTGCAAGGAACAACCCCTTAGGATAAGACGAGACTTGAACCCGTGACCTGCGCAGTGGCACAAATGACTTAGCAGACCATTTGCTGACCACGAGACCAAACCCCTGCAGGAAACACAACTGCATATTAATTCACATTAATATTTTAATTTCCCTAAGTTTAGACTTAGGGACTCCATTAAAAATATTAATTATTTTAATATCTCTCAAACTATTTAGAATATGCCCAAACCCTTCCTAGGTATTGGAGATCTCATGTTCCTTAGCTTCTCCACCAATTTTTGTGGCTAGAGCACATTCGATGCTACCCCAAATCAACACTCCCTCTTAGCGAGGACTGTGCTCTAGTAATACTCCTCACTGAGCATCACTTTGATCATTCGGCATCGGTTCTTGTGCTGATGCTAGGCCTGCCGCCCAACATCCTTTTCATTGCTACATCTTGTACTGCTACCCATGGACCTGCCACTACCACTGCTGCATTCATATTGCAATTCCCTCTGCATCCATGTTGCGGCCCATTATTGGGTTGTGTTATATTCTTTCCACGATTAGCCCACGTAGTTAACCGGGGGATTAGAAGGGGGGTGGAGTGCCCCCCTTTGTTGTGCCGATTACGTAGTGGAGTTGGTCAAAGGGGTTTTGAGGGGTGTAGGTAACCGCACTCTATGGGGTCTGGGGCAGCGCCCCGGAAAATTTTGTTTTTGGACCCTATATTAGGTTGGGCGGACCTACCTATGGTTTTGTGCATGGTTTTCACACATGGTTTTGGACACAATGGTTTTCAGTCCATGTTTTTGGACACGATGGTTTTTAGTCCATGTTTTTGGATGCAATGGTTTTGGGTCCATGGTATTGGATGCTTTTGCATGTATAAATATGTGTTTTAACATTGAAAGGAACATAATGAAAAATCAAGTTGGTAGTCCCGGTTTTGGGATCCAGGGTAAAATCTCTATGTATATGTGTTTTATGTGTTATGCTCTCGCATTGTTTATTTTTTGTGTTTTAGAATTTGTATGCAGGTAATTTCTGTACGGGGTTAAGACCTACATTTGGTATGAGAGTTGTTTTGGCTTCAAGGGGACGCCTTTGTTGCTGAGGGGTTTCGCTAGGGCTTGTGATAGACCTTGTTCAGTGGGAGATCTGTGGGATCGATTCTGGTGGTGAAAGAGGATGGTGAGCAGTGGAAAGATAGAGATCGAGAAATTTAATGGTCATAGTTTTGAGTTATGGAAACTCAAGATGGAGGATCTGTTGGTGGATAAAGATCAGTGGGTCGCGGTAGATCTAGGTGCTAAACCAACGGGAGAGTCCGATGAAGAATGGAAGAAGTTGGATCGGAAGGCTAAGAGCATAATACGATTGTGTGTCTCATATTCAATATTGTTGAATGTATCAGGGGAAGCTACAACGAAGGCTTTTTGGGACAAGGTAGAGACTTTGTACTAATCTAAGTCTCTGGTGAATAAACTGTTCCTACGGAAAAAGCTGTATAACCCAAGGATGAAAGATGGAGACTCGGGGATAGAACATTTGAATGCATTTAATATTGTGGTAAGTTAGTTATTATCTGTTGATATTAAAATTTCAGATGAAGATAAGTGCATCAGTTTGTTGTGTTATCTACTAGATTCGTGGGATAGTCTGGTCATTGCAATAGGTAGCAATGTAATTGCCTTGCAATTTGATGAAATAGTCTCATCCTTGCTAATGGAGGAGATAAGACAGAAGAATATAGAGAGCCAGAATGGTGATGCCTTGTTTGTACGAGGACTGTCCCAGAACAGAAACAAAAATAAGTCATCGAGTGGGAGATCTAAATCTCCAGGAAAACCTGTAAAGGGGTGTGCTAGAAATGCAGAAAGGAAGGGCACTACAAAAGGGATTGTAAATCTAAAGCTCTTGATAAAGGAAAGGGATCTGATGATGCTCCTTTTGCAGAGACGAAAACCACCTCATATGAAGGTGGGGATGTGTACTTGACTTCTTCAAGTATACTTGTAGATCATGAGGCATGGTTGATTGACTCAGGTGCATCGTTTCACTTCACTCCCCATAGAGAGTGGTTCTGCGAGTATGAAAAATATGATGGTGGTGATGTCTTCTTGGGGTATGATAGGAAGGCTAGAATCATTGGTTACGGAAAAGTAAAGTTGAAGTTGTAAGGAAAAGAAAAGTTGAAGTACTCTACTGCTCTCTTAAAATTAATTCACAATTTAGAAAAAAATTCTCAGACATGCAATAAGAAATCATACACATGCAAATATTATTTTTCTTGAGGAAATAAAACTACTAAAAAACCCCTATGCATGCTTGCATTAATCTGATGAATAGAGATGTATTAAAAATTCTTTTCTCAACTAAGCACAATTTGTAAGTGAATAACCTATCTCTCTGCTCACTAAGAAGCTCTCACACATATTTAGTCAATTTTAGCCTCTGCTTGAGCCTCTATTGTCTTGCACAATTATCAAGGAAATAGGCCCTTATGAATTGGGAATTTCCTCCAAAATCCTTGCACAATTCCTTAGGGTTGATCATCTGACCAATACAATAAAATATACACTCAATCTAGTATATAATTAATTGTACACTGCCTAGGAATCTCCACCACAACCCGAGAACTCTAATTCTCTAAATCCATGAGTTAATTTAGTTGCATGCATCAGTTAACTGGATGATATCTAAGTTAGATTTTTGTCCCACTACTCAACTGACCATGCACTAGTTCTATTGACTGTTGGAACTAGTTTAACTAATTACAACTAAAACTAATTGAACTGGATTGTTATAAATTAGCAATCACACATTCTTAATTGAAATCTAACTCCTCCAACTCTAATTTATTGAGTAAATTGGGGAACATAAGACATGTCACACAAGTTAACTACATCCAAGTTGTTTATTGATGTGGAAATTCAAATTTTCTCAATTTAATCAAGGCAAAATCAAATTGAGAATTTCTTGCTACATTTTTCAACACTCCTTCTCAACAAGAAAGGTATTATCAACCACCCTTATCTTGCACTAGTGGAATGTACTTCATGAAAAACTTCTCACTATTGTTGTTGCTATTGTAACATATACCACTGAGAAGCATCCAAAAAAAAATGAATCAACTGTGTCTGCAACTGTCTACTGGGAAAACTATGTTGCTATTGACTCTGCTACTGATCCTCCTACTCTGTTGTCAACACTCCTCAGTATCTGACTGATACTAATCCTCTTGCTAATGAATATTGTGGGCCCCTATAACAAGGTAATGATCCATGAGGAGAACACCTCAATGGACCCTGCCCAAATTTTTGCAACTCTTGGGACTAGGGCTCTACATTACCCCACCTCACACCTAGAGGTGTGGTTTCATGCATGGAAAAATATGATCTACTTATAATGTTGCTATTGCTCTGTTGTTGCTTCCACACTATTGTTGCAACTGTTACAATAATGAGTTTGATCTCCCTAGATCTTGAATTACTAGCTTCCATAGGGCTTCTCCCTCTGAAACTAGACTCCCTCTGAGTCTCAATCTTCCCATGGGAAATGTCTTTGCTCCTCAATTTTCCAATATCAATGATCACAACTCCTTTTTGTGTCACTAAACATTGGCTTACTAATCTTCCCACTAGAATCCTTCTCGCTCCATTAAGAATTTTTCACATAGGGTCTTCTGGATCTGCCTTGCACTAGGGCTCCATAACTCTGCCTCCTAACATCTCATTATTTCTTTAATGATCAATGTACATGAGGACTTCGAGGACCGGTTCTAATGTGAATCATGCTCTAATACCATGTAGAAATTACAATGTATATTTGAAACTTCTCATGAAGTTTTAATCAAAATCACAAGACACAAACCCACTCTACTTCTCTACAAACA
Source organism: Pinus taeda (assembly GCA_000404065.3). Taxonomy (NCBI): domain Eukaryota; kingdom Viridiplantae; phylum Streptophyta; class Pinopsida; order Pinales; family Pinaceae; genus Pinus; species Pinus taeda. The sequence goes on along the minus strand of APFE031687843.1, from coordinate 17,500 downwards.
TTAATTCACAATTTTGAAAAAAAAATCTCAGACATGCAATAAGAAATCACACACATGCAAATGGTATTTTTCCTGTGGAAAGAAAACTCCTAGAAAACCCCAATGCTTGCTTGCATTAATTCGATGAATAGAGATATATTACAATTAATTTTATCAACTAAGCATAATCTATAAGTGCATAACCTATCTCTCTTCTCACTGGGAATTTTTGGCCCAGATTTAGTCAATTCCAACGTTTACTTGAGCCCCTATTTTATTGTGCAATTCCCGAGGAACTAAACCCCTATTAATTAGGAATTTCCTCCAAAATGCTTGCGCAATTCCTCAGGGTCGATCACCTGATCAATACAATAAACTATACACTCAATCTGGTATATAATTAATTGTACATTGCCTTGGAATCTCCACCACAACTGGGGAACTTGAATTCTTTACATGCATGAGCTAATTTAGTTGCATGCATTAGTTAACTAGATGATCTTTGAGTTAGACTCTTGTCCCACTACTCAACTAACCATGCACTAGTTCCATTGATTGTTGGAACTAGTTTAACTGAGTACAACTACAACTAACTGAACTGGATTGCTATAAATTAGAAATCTTACATGCTTAATTGAACTCTAACTCCTCCAACTCAAAATTATTGAGTAAACTGGGTGACAAAAGCCATGTCACACAAGTTAACTACATCCAAGTTCTCTGTTGATGTGGAAATTCGAATTTTCTCAATTTAATCAAGGAAAAATCAAATTGGGAATTTCTTGCTGCATTTTTTAACATTTTGGGTGGTGGCAGAGGCTCCTCGATGGTGATTCTTGGTATTGAATTTAGGGTGGTAATTAGGGCTCCCTTGTAGTGACTATTCTTCCTTGTTCAATAGATGGGCATGGGAAGAGATGAGTCGATACAAGATATGACTTGATGACAATGATGATTCTATTTTAGATGACCAAATTGATTATTGGATATGGGGTGGAAGTTGGATGCTCCCCGTTGATAATGAGTGAGTTGATAGGGTGGTAGTCATAGCTCCCCTATAATGATTCTTCTTCTTTATATCGATACATCATTTTTCAGTTGATGATCAAATGAAACAAGTTATGTTGATATGCGATGAGATGGATATTTTGTTAATATAACTAAGATGAAGATCCTGTGGTATGACTTGGAGACAAGTATGGTTTTGAGGATTGATATCCGCTACCTTTGGTTATGCATTATTCTTCTTCTATGATATGAGACCAGATATGATGATGAAGTTGTATGCCTTCTTATAGATTATGATATGTTACATCTGAGATGAAGTTATGATATATATGGAATGCCTCCCTAGCTGAGAGGGAGTGTTGAAATTGGCATCCAGGGAGAAATTCCCATATTCCTCTCCCCTCCTACATTGGATTGAATAAAGAAAATTAATTAAATTGATTTTTGGGATCAAAAGAAATTATTATTCTCATTTATGTCGGCTTCAATTATTGGATGGAAATTATTTAACTTGAAATAAAAATTGTTACCTAAGTTGACATAAAATGTTCAAGTCGGCTCTCCCAAGAGTCACAACTTTTCACTCTCACAAATCACTATAAATACCATATTGTCTTGTTCTCTAAATTGGCAAGTTCAGATAGCTCTGAGATTTTTCGATAGCTTTGACTGAGGATGTCTCTCTCTCGCATTACCTCAAGGCTCTCACATGGATAATCTATCTCTATTCAACATATGGTTTCATTCTTGACTCTCGGCATAATGACCACACTCTTTGTTTTATAACAAAGTAGTCTCGGAATAATGCTCTCTCTATATGGCTACAATACTCACACCCTTGCAATGGAAATTATTTCGTACTATTGGCATGGACTTTACTGTAATGGAAATGGAAATATTCTTGCTCTGTAATGACATGGACTCGCATCTCTGTATGGTATATGGTCTCACTATAATAGCACATGGTTTCACATCTTCATATTGATCACGCATCTCTGCAAATTGACATTGTTCTCACATCTCTATGATCACAATGTTATGGAAAATGAATTCAATTCACGTTGATATCAACATTGTCACATATAGTCTCGGCTTTTATCTATTACATACAGTCTCGATTTTGCATATTACTTACGGTCTCAATGGTCTCATCTATGCGTATTATATATTATGGTCTCGACATTATTACATGTAAGTCTAGGCATAGTTTATATATGTAAGTCCTCAACACAATTTATATTTATACAATAGTATATAGTCCTGGGATACAATCTCAACATAGTAGCATATAGTCTTAGCTCAGTGTAGTATATGTATATGTTTGGCTCCAGCAATGCAATATATATGTTTAGTATGCCTCAAACCCAACAATATACATATGGTCTCGATCTCTCACTAGCCATATATGTATGGTATTGATATGTGTGATCTCGCTCCAACAGTAGATAATTGGTCTCTATACGTATCATCTTGGATCTTAGCTATATGATTATTGGTATGGAATTGTTGTGTAGAGCATTAGTGGCACCATAACCCTTATAAGAGAAACCCTGATTTTGAATAGTAAGCAGTAACCTTGTTGAAAGGTTGATGTATCTCCTTATGGATGTACTTTGTTTCCCAGTTGTATAATTGATGAATATATAATAAAAGAAGAATTGAATTCTGGGTTTTTCCCCTTATGGGGTTTTTCCTTAGTCTCTGACCAAATACTAGTGTCTCTATTTGTACATTCTTTTCTTTTGTTGTTCCTTTATGTTCCACTGCATTTCTAATTTTATTGTTCTTTCTACATAATTGCTAATGATGCTATGATGTTGTGGGGTGAATTTAATGTGTAAATGATGAAATGCAATTATATAAAGCAAAGAACAATATAGCATCAAGAAAATTAACACAAATCAACAAAGCAATTTGTTAATGTAAACACAATGGAAGCAAAACATGTACCATAAAATCACCATAAGAAGAGTCACACTATGCCCAATAACATATGAAAGGAATTGCATTCTCAGGATCAAATAGCTTCAAACATTAAGTTGAAATATCTGCAACATCATCACATGAAATGTCCATGGAATCCATTAGTGCGGATACAAAGCCACCACTTGAATCGCCAAAAGATCTATTAGCTCTCAAACAATATATACAATTAAGTCCAAAACTAAAGGTCCTTTACATCTATCGATGGGGGTTTATTTATAAAAAGTAGGGTGACCTTTCACCTACCATGACCTTTCCCCTACTCCCATGACTCTTCAACTTCCCTATGACCTTTTACATTCCATGTGATTTTCTACTCTAAATTCTAATTCACTATCAACAAAATACAAATTACATCAATATTAAAGAAACAAAACATTAAGTAACCAACCTAGGGATTGAGAGTTTTGGAACATCTGCTTGTATATCTCAAACTAGATACTCTTGCTAATGCTTGTATTCACTTGCGATAGTTAGGACCTTGTGTTGTAGCTCATCCCCATGCATAGTGAAGAATTATAATGAATATAGTACCAATATTTGTTTATTATCTTGTATCTCACTCAATAGCATGGCGAGCCTTGTCTGCAACTTCACAGGCTCAACTACACACTATGAAATCACTTCTTTAGCAGCTTTCAAATAATCTCCTATGGTTGCTTGCTTAATTGGGTCCAAAATCGGTTGGATCGATCTTGTACTTCATCTCTTCCCTTGATCTAGTTTAACCTAGTGCTCCTATGGAAGGTATTTTGTGCACTCTAACAAGATACTCCAATCCATTATACAAGGTTTTATAAGAAGCCATTACTTTGTTCAAGTCCCCGTTGAACTTTTCGTGTGACCACATCTTGATACAAACAAAAAATTGCCATTCTCTACTATTCAAATTTTCCTTGCCATCTATTTGAGTGAATTAGGATACTTGATGGTCCATTTGTATATAAGTTCAAATGTTGAGGTGGCTAGTTTGATTGTTATCCCTCTATCTTGTACTTCATTTTGCATGCCCAAGAATGGAGACATAGCTTGAAGTAGGGTCAACATATTATTTTAAACAAGGTGTATGTCTTCTTATATCACTTTTACCTCTTAAAAAATGGAGGCTTGCAAGTCTTCACCTTCGGAGAGTGAAGTTAGCAAAGCTTGGTTTTCATTCTGCAACTCAAGGACCTTTTATTCGAAGGTGGCTAACTTTTCCTTCAAATCTTCATTTTCCTTAGAATCGATATATATTCAATTATGTAGTAGTTGCAAAATAGGTTTTAGTAGAATCTATCATCTCAGGGTTCATTATGGTGTTCATGACTATCTCCCTTTATATAACAACTGATATGGGCTTTATCGGGTTTTTAGCCAAGCACATGTGCCTTTCCTACTTGATCTTACATTGGACTTGGTCAAAGGTAAGCTTAGAGATATCAAACACATTTTCCTCTTCTTCTTTGTGCTGCCTAATTCCTTTAGTGGGAGATGTCCACTAGTGATAGGAGTATGTGGTGCAACTTTCAAAGTGGGTAACTCCAACTGCATTTAGGAGCTCTTTGATTGATTATTTTCTGCTAACTTGTGTTACTATTCTTTGGAAAGTAACTCTTGTTCGAGCTACTTGGCTAAGGCTTCTTGCTACCACTTGTCTCTCCTTTTCCTTTCTTCTTCTTCTTTCCTTCTTTGTTCTTCTTATATTCTCTTTAGTTCTTCTTTTGCTTTATTCCTGAGTTCTTCCTCTTCCATCCTTTTCTTCATGGCTTCCTCCTTTTTCTTCTTAGCTACCTCTGTGTTCTTGCTCTTTTGGGATTCTTTTGTTTTCTTCTCTTCTCCTGCATTTTCAGGTTTTCTTCTTCTTCTTTCTTCTTTCTCAGCGCTTCCTCTACTTGTTTAAGTTGATCTTCTTCTTCTTGTTTTTGTTGATCCTCTTCTTCTTGTTTCTTCCTTTGGCCTTCTTTGTTATATAAATTCTACTTCTTCTATTTTTGTTTCTTGGTCTCCTTCTCTTGATTCCTCTTGAGATTGGTGTCTATAGCCTCTAAAATCATGTTTTCTTGAGTATCATGTTCATATTGTTCTGTGTCTTGCACCTACAACGTTGATTCTATTGTTTTGGGCATGTTATAAAAGTTTTTATTTTTTTATTTTTTCCTCCTCTTTGTCAGCGAACGAAGAATAATCCCAACCAAACCCAATCATTATATAAATTTTAAGTTCTAAAATGGGCCTCCTAAGGAATATTATAAAATAATAGTGGAAATAATAAAATAATATTAGATTACATCATCAAATTTTAGAGGGAAAAAGAAAAAACTATTTTTTTCAACTCATATTTTCAACTTATCTCCTGATGATTTTACTCAAATTTCAAGCAGGAGCACTCATTGGATGGAAAATTTAATTCCTCATCCAAGGATTACCAATGTTTCATACTTTTGATGGACCCTTCTACATGAAGAAAGATAAATGCATAAAAAACATGATTGTATCATGTTTTAAATGTATTTCTCATTTTTCTTGTAGTAGTATCCATAAAAAAATATACAACATGTGTACTCCTTGGATGAGGAACTAAATTCCACATCCAATGAGTGTCCTTGCTCGAAATTTGAGTAAAATCTTAGGGTGATAAGTTGAAAATACGAGTTGAAAAAATAGTTTTTTTTGTAATCTTTTTACTTTTTACTCCAAAAATGGTGAATTGTCCCCTATGGTTGATATCATCACCTTGAATCATATTGGTTCTTATAAAGTTCATTTTGGTTGTACGTTTTTGTTTTGAGGCCCATTTTAGACCTCAAATGTCTCTAATGTGCTTTGTAGTGCGCCAAGGCAATACCCCTTGGGTCATATTTGTGGAAGATCAACTCAATAAAATGGAAGTGTTGTAGATCTTCAAATTCTGTTTCAAACTCCTTAAATCTTTTAATAGTGTATACTCCAATGTCCAGTGGGAAGATAAGCCATGGTCCCTTCTTTCCTTTTACCAAAGTCTTAGCAACCCAGTGGTTAGCTAGTAAGCAACCTCCATTAATACCACTTTATCTATAACAAATGTGGGGAGAGCATGAGGAGGCTTGTAGGTACCAAAAACCCTGATATAAGTAGTATATCCAATTGGAAACCAATCTGTGATATCATGAAAACAATTACTAGCTCTTTTAGACATGCACAAAGTTTCCTCACCGAAGAGTTCATTGTACATAGGAGAGATAAAATTCTCTATGATCTTATGCTACATACCTCTGTAGCCTGTGCTCCGTAAGCTCTTGTAATAAATATGCACTGGTGATTCTTCCTCAAGGGTCCACTTTAAGCCCAACGCTTCAAAGTCACACTTTGCACAACTTGCATCTAAAAGGTAAGAAGCCATATAAAACTATGTTTGTTCTCCTTCTGCTAGGCTCTTTGTTGCACGAGCATTTAATTTGAGAGATGGTGAAATTATGCTTGCCCAGTAGAATATTGCTCCTTTTGTGGAAACTGCATTCATCAAGGGAACCCAATTTTCCTCGAAGGTTGTTGCATCTAGCTTTAAATAAAGCCTATTCATCATAATGGTATCATTTGATGAAATTTATTTAGAGATTTTTTCTTGTAGACTCCATATGCTCTGTTCTTGAACTTGTTGGGCTCCTGTCACCATGATCTCAACACATCCTTGTAAGATTCTTCAAATCTAGAGAAACATTTGCTATTGAAAGTTTCTTGATGCTTTAGGAGCTTATAATAGCTTGCAATGTCAGCAATGGTAAAGGATGCTACAAGTTCTCCCTTGTGATTTTTCACTGCACCCTAATCTACATATGTGTGCTGAAGGATCCATTCTATCGTCTTGACACATGGGAAGACTAGTGGATGTGTTGCAACCTTTTATAGCCAGGACTTCTTTACATTAATGTACACTTGGAAATCCTCCTCATCTTGTGGAATTTCTTTTCTCGAGAACTTCGAGTAAATGTCTCTGCATGTGAGTTCCATTACCTTGTCAATACGAGAAAAAATATCTCCATAGATATGCAATTTAAGAGGGCTATTCACCACTCCCTCAATGTCACTTTCAATCCTGCCAAAGCTTCTGTTGGATCCTCTGGTGACATGTGGAACCATCTCTCCAGACAAATATGAGATGTTGAGGAAATCTAAGTCAATGGTACTTGAAATTTTGAAGATATTCATCAATAAAAAAAGTCTTAGCTTAAGCCAATGATAATCATTAATTGCACCAGAGAAAAAGAAGGTCTAGGTCAAGCTTCAGGATGCCAAGATTAAGTTTATTGAGTTTGATAGGGAGAAATTCCTTCTATTGGTTGCATATTCAAAAGATATAGAAAGTCACATTTCATAAACGCAAAGCCAGTGAACATTGTCATTGCAATTTGTGACCTCATGGGATGGTAAAATGACTTAGTTGTAATTTTCATCAACATAGTAGGTTGAACTTTGTTTCGTTACACAAAATTGCATTTCCGGTTGAAAATTGATGGGGATTGTGAATGTGATCTGCAACTTAGGCCCTGGTCATGATTCATAACTCTATTGTAGGTCGCATTTCTAGATTGTAATCTCATTGAAGAATGGATCTGCGACCAGGGATAAAGGAAGAAGAGGGAAAAATTTTAGTCATATGTTTAGATAATAGTTTCAATGAGTGTGACTTGTATCTTTTGCCATAGATGCATCAAATATTTAGTTGGAAACCTAAGTCAAATTTTCATTGGGTTTGAAAGGAATGTTTTGTGGCTTATATAATATGCTACCCAACCAAGTTGTCACTTAGAAATCCTAACCATGTACTCAATTCGCAATGGTCATTGAAGGGATTTCTGTGGGTGAAACATAGAAAGGGTGTTGGATTTAGAATTACCTATGGACATATATGGTGCATGATGGTAAACAAACTACCAATTTTTTTGTACAAAGTTTCAACCTCAAGTCATGCCAAAAGAATGCATACTATGAAATCAAACAATTCCAACCATTATATATATGTGTGTGTGTGTGTGTGTGTGTGTGTGTGTGTGTGTGTGTGTGTGTGTATGTGTATGTGTATGTGTATATATATATATATATATATATATATATAATATATATATATATATATATATATAATTATAATATAATATATATATATTAATATATATATATATATATATATTATATATATAATATATATATATATATATATATATATATATATATATATATATATATATATATATATTATATATATATATACATATATATTCTTGAACCTTTTGACATATAATTATAAACAATCCAATTTAGATAAAAATTAGGGTAGGAACCATTATAGAAGCATGGTATGTGATGATTTGAGTGATTGTAGCTTAGGGTCGAGAGCTAGATAAAGATGAGGGAATCCGAGTGAGAATTCATCGAAGGGTGATATCATAATGCCAAATTGAGGGGGAAAGAGAGTACGTAGGGATGTAAATAAGTGATATAAGTAAGATAGGTTAGGAGGAGGTTTGATTCAACACTTGGTAATTTGACCAAGAAACAATGATTATAGTGGGAAAACATTACTTACTAGGAGGTTTTCTCATTCAATCGTGAATGTAGAATGAAATGGAAAGGTGAAGCAACTTTTTTATATAAAGTGATGCACGTGTGTGTGGGGGGGGGGGGGTGCTCACATCCTAGAAGTACATGATGTTTTGTCACATGTGCTAGGTATAGTGAGTCATAGGTTGCAGTTATAGAGTACAATGGGAAACCACTGGACTCTCAAGATGTGATTTGTGAGTAATGGTGAAACAAGCTTAGGGAAGGTCACAAATAGCAATTTTAGTGGCTAGTGAGGTTGGCACTGTGATTGCAACTTGTGACTAGGTCATCCAAACACAAGTTTTGAAACTTTAAGGATGAGCTTACTAGCAGGAAATGGAAAACCTAGCTAGATTGGAGGAAGAGTTAAACCCTAGGAAACCATAGGCAAAGCGTGATAGGAAGTTGAGTAAGGGGGTCTCCAAATTTTGAACAGGTCAAAAATTTGGGTTTGTTGTAGTGATGATCCAAGTCCGAGTGTGAAGAAGGACCTTACCAAGACCTTTTTATTTCATGATGTGTTAAAATTGAATTTTAAAGAACATTAAGGAATGCATCTGCATGCGGAAAAGAAGAGGAACATAACAATCATTAGCACATGAGAACATAAGCTATTGTTAACAGAGTTTGTCCACGAGGGACTACGTCTCCGGGCCCCAATCAAGGTGGTGTAGGCCGCTACATTATGTGTTGTCAATAAAAGTGATGTACACAAGAGTTTGCTATATCGATCATACAAGGAAGAAGGCCCTCATGCAGGAGTGGCTCGAAGAGATATTCCGCAACTAGAACTCTCAATCAAAACTCCTATCAATATAACACAAAACATGCATGGTGCACATCCCATCAACAAGGCACAAAAGGGATGTCAAAGAAAAACACATACACAACGACAACAAGAGTATCCCAAAAACATACAGTAAGGGATCTCAAAGTATAAAGTACATCATATGAAGATTCCTCATAACATGAACCAAGGAATTATGACAACATGAAAATAAAGAAGATCCTACATCAATATCAATCTAGGATCTGCAGCATAATGTAAAAGAAGAAATATATGAATAAATAATATACCTCACACTAACCACAGGCCATCTGAAGATATGAATGAAGAAGTGGATAAAACCATCCACAATGAATATCTGTTCACATCATCAATGCGCAGGCACAGTCACTCCCAATTTGTCACGACATCACTATGAATGGCCATATGAAGAAGCGCTATCTGACACAACTGTCAAAGTGATGAAGCTTGCTAAAACATTGATCTCACAGCATCAATATGCAAGAAGCATAAGTGATTGAAGAAGAATCGATCATGAAGAGAGGAACTACTCTGGCTCTCGGCTTCTATAGCTCTCGACTATCTGGCTTCATAGCGTATTGGCTATGTCGTTGCCGCTTTGGATCTGCTTGAACTTCAAGCGTTGTGCCTCTATGGCTATCTACACTATAGATTAAATGGCTCTGTGGCTTTCTGGGTTTCAAGCACTGCACTAGCTTCAAGCTTTCTCTGGCATGCAGGCTCTTTGGCTTCTTCCTCGCAGCCTATCCATGTAGCCTCTCAAGCTTTCCGTCATACTGCTCTCGCCCATTGTTTACACAGTCTTATGCCTTCCTCGACTCTCTGCATCCATGCTCTAGGCACCATTAACAGGCTTTTGGGTTCTCTAGCACATGCTCTCTTCCTCTGGCACGTCGCCCTTAGCTCTCTCTTATACCACTGCTACACTTCCTTTCGTTCTCTATCACCCATCGTGTTTTATAACACATTTTGGGACAAGGCCACATCTAAATCGGAGGTATGTTGGCGTATAATAGAAGCTGTTTGTATAGAACAATCAGCAGATGTAACAACCGTTAAAAATATGTCTTTTATCGTTTTACAACGATATGACGAAAACCAGGAAAAACACTGAAAATCATTGAAAAATCTAATAGTTCAGATTTCAAAGTTTATAACATTGGACTCATAAATTTATTGGGTTTGGAATATATCACAAGTCGGGATCACAAGGCGCTGTTTAGATCCCGGCTGTTGATTGGTTCCAAATCGGACGACTGTGATTTAATCGCTATATCACTATTGCTATGGCTCGAGTCCTTCGCTAATACATGGGCATGTGCCGATGCTGATTTCCAATCACTCCGATCACCAATATCAGCGATCGCTAATCACAAGGTCTAAAGTCCCGTTCATCGCTGATCGCATAACTGTAAAGTGTCGATCGCATAACAGTAAAGCACCGATCGCATAACTGTAAAGCATCGATATCACATCTATCATGTCCTCGACTCCGATATTGGAGATCACTAATCGGGGGTCCTAAAGGCCCACCTTAAGTCTGCCCTTTGGACTATGCCGATTGTGATTTTCCTCTTAAGGCTTAAAGTCCAATTTTTATGGAAAAACCTCATTTTCTTAATGATCAAGTTGGCCTTCTTTTCACGATAACTTCATCATCCAGACTCAGATTGACAAACCGTTCACACCTCCATGATCAGGAAGATGAGCTCTTCGATCTTGTCTTGGTTCGACATCATTTTGATCACTTTGATTTTCGAGCATTTCCATGCCATGGTGTCTAAAGATACACCTGGATCAATCCTCCCCATTAAGTAGCTTTTGGTCCTCCAAAAGCATAAAAGTAATCTACATCTTTCTATGTACCCTATCTGCATCACAAATGTCCTGAAAAGTTCTCGCTTCCATCTCCTTCACCTTTGTTCTTCGGAGCCTTAAGCGACGAACCAACACCTGCTTCCCCTGCAACCTATAGTACATTGTTTGCAAATCACATGCTTTGAATAACATGACCAAACTAAATACCCAAACGTCCCATATGTGCCATGAGTTTATAACTCATACTCGTTGGTCAAGTTTACAATAAGATGGACGTAATACTCCAGATATGACAACAAGGCCAACTCATCATCGTTGCTTCAAAAAGTGATGGAAAACACATCATCACTGCAACACATGATTTACATACATAAGACCAAACACTATTGTTTTGACAAGTGATGGAAACAAAACATCAGTTTCAAAGTTTTACATGAAACTCAAAATACGACTCAAAACATGACCAAACATCATTGTTTCTGACCAAGTGATGGAAACTCATCATCACTTTTACACTTTAAAAATGCAACGAATGATTTACAATGAATGACCATGAAATGATAGCAAGTAAAAAAACCATTTTTCACTTATCAATGTGAAGGGGTCACTTCCTTGAGGTGGTTTTACTTGTAGAACAATTGCTCTTCCTGGTTCATGCACCAATGCTTTGTCTTTAAGGATGCTCTGGATGGAGCTTCCAGCAAGTGGCTCTCTGATGGCCATGTCTGTCGCAATGACTGCAGTATGCTTTCTTCATCCATACCTACTTAACCTGTTGTTTTGAGGGTTTTTCACACCTCATCTTTTTGAGTTCTGCCATCCTTTTCCAACACTTAGAAAAGGTATGGTTAGGTAAACAAAAAAAAGTACATGTTTTTTGATGCCTTAGTCTTCGTTCATTATTAACAACATGATCAAAATGAACACTCAAAGATTGAAAGTGATTATACCTTCCTTTGCTATCTTTGATGTCAGTATGGCAATGAGAGCTTGCCTCAACTCTCTTCGTGCAATGGAAACTGCCATGTGATGATGGGGATGTCTTCCCATCATTCTCTTTCCTCGATGATGTCTCAGACAAATCTGACACCTTTGAGCACTCTCCTCCAGTGTACCTCGATCCTGCAAATTGAGGTTCATGCATAACCTCCAAAGGTTGGGTCATGCCTTTGTTAGCACCAAGCTCTTTCTCCTCATGCCTTGTCTTTGTAAGGAGCCTCATATTTGTCCCTGTAATCAGGATCTCCAAATATCCAACAAACATCATACTATCAGAAGATGAAATTGAAAGGAAATCAACATATTTTACCTTCTCTTTCGATTTGGAAAGAACCAATGAGGGCTGCTCATCATTTGTTGTTGGTGGATCGTATTCCCCAACTTCTTTCCTGCCATACCCAAGTCCTGCCTAATGGGGTAATTCCTCTACTTTGATGGGATTGAGAATGCCTTGGCCATTAACGCCCAAGCCTTTCCCTTCATATCCCATTCTCTTTAGTGGTTTGGAGCCAATTCCTGTGGTATGATTTTCAAACACAGTGAAATCATCATCAGGAGATATACATGAAGATGGAGAACTACTTTTTACCTCACATGGGTCTCACTGCAGCTTTTCCAAGGCCTCATCCTTTGCTTGCAGCTGTAGTAGCAAACTTTTCTTCTCCTCCCTCTCTTCATGTAGACGCATCTTTAATTCATCATTCTCGGTTTGAAGATTATGTTTGTTTTGCTTTAGTTCCTCCATGGCCTCTTCTGTGGCTTTCAACTAAAGATGTAAGCACTCCTTTTCCTCTGTTTCTTTATGTAGAGTTTTATACACAATTTCCACTTTCTTGGAGATGTCGAGTATGCGTTCATCCTCTTTCATTGCGTGTTCCATTGTTCACATTGTAATTCACATCAACATTAATACCTGCTCTGATACCACTTGATCCAAGTCCGGGTGTGAAGAAGGACCTTACCAAGACCTTTTTCTTTCGTGGTGTTAAAATTGCATTTTAAAGAGCATTAAGGAATACATTTTCAAGCGGAAAAAAAGAGGAACATAACAATCATCAGCACATGAGAACAAAAGCCGTTGATAACAGAGTTTGTCTAGGAGGGACTACGTCTTCGGGCCCCAATCAAGGTGGTGTAGGCCACTGCATTATGTGTTGTCAATAAAAGTTTTGTACACAATAGGTTGTTGTCTCGATCATACAAGGAAGAAGGCCCTCACACAAGAGTGCCTCTGAGAGATATTCCCCAACTAGAACTCTCAATCAAAACTCCTATCAGTATGATACAAAACATGCATGGTGCGTATCCTGCCAACAAGGCACAAAAGGGATGTCAAAGAAAAACATATACACAACGACAACAAGAGTATCCCAAAAACATACAATAAGGGATCTCAAAGTATAAAGTACATCATATGAAGATTCCTCATAACATGAAGCAAGGAATTATGACAACATGAAAATAAAGAAGATCCTGCATCAATATCAATCTAGGATCTGCAGCATAATGTAAAAGAAGAAATATATGAATAAATCATATACCTCACACTAACCATGGGACATCTGAAGATATGAATGAAGAAGTGGATAAAACGATCCACAGTGAACATCTATTCACATCATTAATGCGCAGGCACAATCTGCTCCCAATCTATCACGGCAGCATCACTGTGAATGGCCATATGAAGAAGCGTTGCTTTGAAGAAATTGTCAAAGTGTTGAAGCTTGCTGAAACACTGATCTCACAACATCAATATGAAAGAAGCATATGCGATTGAAGAAGAATTGATAAAAGAAGCATTAATCAATAGATGAAGTGCTAAGAAGAAGAATCGATCATGAAGAGGGGAACTGCTCTGGCTCTCGGCTTCTGTAGCTCTCGGCTATCTGGCTTCATAGCATATTGGTTATTTCATTGTTGCTCTGGATCTGCCTGAACTTCAAGCGCTGTGCCTCTATGACTATCTATGCTATAGATTAAATGGCTCTATGGCTTTCTGGGTTTAAAGTGCTGTGTTAGCTTTAAGCTCTCTTTGGCATGCAGGCTCTTCGGCTTCTTCCTCGCAGCCTATCCACACAACCTCTCGGGCTTGCCATCATATTGCTCTCGCCCACTGTTTACACAGTCTTACGCCTTCCCCAGCTCTTTGCATCCATGCTCTAGGCACCATTAATAGGCTTTTGGGCTCTCTAGCACAGGCTCTCTTCCTCTGGCATGCCACCCTCAGCTCTCTGTTATACCACTGCTACACAGCCTTCCATGCTCCCCCTTCCGTTCTCTATCACCCATCATGTTTTATAACACGTTTTGGGACAAGGCCGCATCTAAATTGGAGGTCTGTTGGCTTATAATAGAAGATATTTTTATAGAACAATCAATAGGTGCAACAACCGTTAAAAATAGGTCTTTTATCATTTTACAATGATATGACAAAAACACAGAAAAACACTGAAAATCATTGAAAAATATGACAGTTCAGATTTCAAAGTTTATAACATTGGACTTATAAATTTATTGGGTCCGGGATATATCGCAAGTCAGGATAGCAAGGCGCGAATCACCGATCGTCGATGTCATTGATTAGATCCTGGCCGTTGATCGGTTCCGGATCAGACGGTTGTGATTTAATCGCTATATCGCTATTGCTATAGCCCGGGTCATTTGCCGATACATGGGCATGTGCCGACGCTGATCGCCAATCGCTTCGATCTTCGATATCATCGATCGCTAATCGTAGGGTCTAAAGTCTCGTTCATCGTCGATTGGCTAATTTTAAAGCGTCGATCGCATAACTATAAGGCGTCGATCACATAACTGTAAAGCATCGATATTGCATCTATCATGCCCCCTACTCTGATATCGGAGATCACTGATCGAGGGTCCTAAAGGCCTGCCTTAAGTTTGCCCTTTGGACTATGCCAATTGTGATTTGCCTCTTAAGGCTTAAGGTCCAATTTTTATGGAAAAACCTCATTTTGTCAAGGAACAAGCTGACCTTCTTTTCATGACAAATTCATCATCCGGACTCGAATTGATGAACCATTCACACCTCCACGATCAGGAAGATGAGCTCTTTGATCTAGTATTGGTTCGACATCATTCTGATCATTTTTATTTTCGAGCGTTTCCATGCCATGGTGTTTGAAGATCCACAAGAGTTTCATTATATTCAATTCCTTCAACTTGAGAGAATCCTTTAACAACTAACTAAGCCTTATTCATTTTGACTTTTCATTTGATGCATATTTAATTTTGTATATCCATTTACGTTTGACAAGATTTTTTCCTTGTGGAGGGGGTACAAGTTCCAAACTATAATTTTCTATCAAGGAATGGTATTCTTAATTCATTACTATTTCCTAATTTTTATGGCATAAAACTTCTACAAATGTTTCAAGATCATGAGTCGTTGAAACTTGAGCCAAAAGAGAAGAGGATTGTTAAAACTATGAATGTGTATGATATTGATATATAGGATCATCGACAAGGTCAGCAACACATTCTTATATTTAATGGACCCATTTTGGAAGTTGTGGTGTTGGTGCAGGTTCATTTTCAATGGAATCATTTGGAGGAATGCAACCAGGTGGAGGTGGATTTTCATCCTAAATGTCGTCATTTGAATGAGAAATCAAAATAGGAAGAGAAGGTGGCACACACTGTTGGGTCCTTATAATACTAGTGATTACCCCATTAATATTGTAGTTGCAACCCTTATTAATATTGGTGTACCCCCATTATCCCCCTATTGTTATTACTGTGCCCCATAGAATCCCTCTATTGTTATTTTTGTGGCTTTATATTATTATTGTTAGGTCGGCTGGGTTATATTGTGACTCCTTAGACTCCTATATATAGAAATAAGGTTTTGTCATTTGAATCATCCAAGAATTGTTCATTTATGTAATGTAAAGGAGGTTGCCCCCTCGAAGAGGCTGAATTCGAAAGTGTTGATCTATATTTTCTATCTTTTTCTTGAGCTGGTTTCATAACAGATAGGGTGTATTACTTTTAATTTTTAGGTTATAAGTTATAAAATGCTTCTGGATTTGCTCAATACT
>APFE031687834.1:0-22351 GCA_000404065.3 Pinus taeda | reverse complement strand
TAGTTGTTCCTCAAAGCATCCCTGACACATCCTAAACTCGATCAAGAATCCATCCTCATAAGTAAACCATGCTCAGGTCCATGAAGTAGTCCTCATCTCATCTGCCACATCAATCCCAACATCATCCATAAGTGTGCCTCCTCCATATGAAGAAACCATCTCACCAATCTCCAACCTTCGGTTTGCCACATCCATGTCCATGAAGCTCCCTCCATCACATCTGCAATGTGTCATCCCTCAAGTCTGGCGAGTGCTCTAAGAGAACACCTCTCTCCATCAAGTCAAGTGCCTCAAGAGAACACCTTCTCATGTATCCATGTGCTGCCCATGATCAAAGATCAATCAGCTCCCATGTGTAAAAGTAGTTGAGTCTCGGCTCAATCCATGCCCAAGTGTAGCCACCAAGGCATCATCGTTGTAACTCCATCACCTCAAAGTGTCCCATATCGATCCTCCACATCAAGTCACTCTTTCAAGCCATGCCCATACATGTACTTTGAAAGTATGCACCCCATCCTGCATCAAATTCTCTGACCTCAGCTCCTCAATGCATCAGATCGTCTAAGTCCACCATATATGAACTCCCCAAAAGTCACAACGATCTCATGTCATCATGAGCTCCATAAGTCATCCTCAACCAACATCTCAGCAAGCATACAAGTCTCCACCCAAAGGTCTCTGCAATATGCCTCAGCTCTCCATGTAGTAAGAATGCCCCATAGTCTGCTCACAACTCCATCCAAGTCCATGGCTTGGTTGCACAAGAGTGTACAACCTCCCCATAGGCTCATAAGTATAAGTCTCCATGTCACACTAGCACATCCATCTGCACAACATCCATGCCTTGGTACACCTCATTGGATGCCCATAAGTGACACCTCTAAAAGTGCACCCACAATATGTCCTTGCATAAGACTGCCATGCTCCATGTCTCCAACCTGATGTCCATGACTAAGTTGCCATGTAGTCCAACCAAGTAGACCCATCACAACAATCGGTCATCCCTACCCAAGCTGCAATCTTCGGTCTAGTGAACTCGGTCACCCAACCATCTCATCATCACATGAGTCTCTCCATCATAGCTCCTCTACGAAAGGTACCACCATGACTTTCTCTTGGTCTCAGCCATGAGAAGTCCACCCAAGCAACTCAAGTGTGTGTGCCCTTCAATTTGTCCATGATTCATGCCGGGCACTTAGCCATGTGGCTAAAGCATGACTCATTCCTCCACAACGATCATCAAGTTCCACCCTTGTCACGGGCCTTTGTACCTTCTCCCACAAGGTCACAAACAACCCCAACAAGTCCTGCAACAATCAACAATCCTTGATTCTCCATACAAGGTCTCATCATGAACACCCATGGTAAGATGCTCCCTAGCATCGGCAAACTGGCTTTTCCCTTCCCTGCACACGGTCCATCTACCAAATGCTCAAATGAAACACATGTATCACTAGTACTTACATCATCATGAGGTTCCTCCATGAGAGTACCCTCATCCATACATGTCTGCAAGATGCACGATCCTGGTCCAACTTGATCAATCTCAAGTTCATCCTCGGTCATGGTCATGTCTGCAACATCATCGGTCATTACAACTTCCTTTTCCTTGGTAGTACAATCTGCAACTTCAACTTGCCCCATTGTCAAAACAAGTTGAAGAAGCTCATCTTCAACATTCTTTTCCAAGACTGCAAGCTCTTCTTGAATCCAGGGATTCTCCTTTTTCAATCGCTTCAACAAAAGGGCCTTGAACCTTATAATATTCGGTTTGAAAGAGGAGGTAGATGAGGATATTTTAGCCATAGCCCAGAGAGAATCACATAATAGATTACAAATTGAAACAACGTGTAGCACAGAAGCAAAAAGGTTGGGGAAATCAACTGAAAATAAAGGAAGTTTGATCCGAATAAAGGTGAGCTATATTGACCATAAGTATGACATACTTAGTAAAACCTCAAGTCTAAAAGGAACGAGAATATTTATAAATGAAGATCTCATTCCAGAAGATCAAGCAAAATTAAAATAGGAGTTCCAAAAGGTAAAAGAAGCTAGGAAGAAAGGAAAACAGGCAATAATCAGACATAGAAAAGTTGTTATTCGAGAAAGAAACTAAAAATATAGTAATAAATAGCAATTCAACATGCTCCAGATCCTTTCTTGGAATTGTCAGGGCTTTCCATGGAACAAAGGCCCCAAGCTAAGTTGGATCTCGAATGATGTTGATATTATATTGCTCGTTGAAACTTGGGAGCGTGAAGTATCTAAATTCCCTAACATAGATGGCTTTGCACTATGGTCTACATAGAACAAGCGATCCTCCTGTAGAGGTATTGGGGGTATAGCTTGTAACATTAAGAATAACATATCCCCCCATGCTAGGATTTATAAAGCGACCCTTACAACCAATATAGTTATATAGAGATTATTGACATTAACAATAAAAAGACCGACATAGCAATCTGTTATTCCCCCCCAATCAATTCTAACTTCTATAAGAAAAAGAATCTAGATAAAAATAGTCCTTACAATGTTTTAGAGAATGGTATTTCTAGACTAGGAAATGAAGGTAATGTCATTTTAATGGATGAGTTTAATGCTCGAACTTCAAGCAACCAAGCTATTCTTCTAAGCAATCATTCCAACCCTAATCCTCTTTGGTTAGACGATGACCTTACTCTGGCTAGTTGGTACAAAAGGAGCTCTGAAGACCTTGGGAAGAATTTGTTTGGGTCGGAGCTAGTCAAGCTTTGTAGTGCTCACGATCTCATAATTTGCAACGGTCTAAAGAAGTGGCCCAATTCTAGCCAGATAACTTGCATCCATGGGCTTGGTAGTAGCGTGGTAAACTATGTTATCTCCGATCTCCCTTTATGCAATGAAATAATACATTTTGACATCTTAAATGACCACGAGCATGACTCTCATCATGGACGACTTGCATCCATGGGCTTGGTAGTAGCATGGTAGACTATGTCATTTCCTATCTCCCTTTATACTGTAACAAAATAATACATTTTGACATCTTAAAAGACCACGAGAATGACTCTAAGCATAGGCATTTACTTATAACTCTCAATTTTGTCATGCATAGAGATCCCATGGAAGATAATCCTTATAGCCAAGAGAACTTAATATTTGATATAAATAAAAACGATCTCTTTCTAAATGAATTAAAAACTAATTTTCTTCATTTATCTAGTATAGACAACATAGAAGACCTCTATCATAACTTTACTACAACCCTCTCATATTCTATTAACAAGTTCTCAATTGAAGTTTCAAGTAATAAACGAAATAGCAAAACCAACCCATGGTATGAAAAATATTGTAAAAGTGCAAGGAGAGCAATTAAGGAAGTTGTTGATGAATCCCTTAAAATTAACAAGATAAAAATATACAAAGCCCTAACTAAAAGGAAAAAAAAGACAATATATTCATAAAAGACAAGAGAATCTTTTATACCTCTCTAAGGTAGCTCCTAAGAAATTCTAGAGGTAGATTCTAACTAGGAAAACTAAAGATAACAATAAAATTGCTTTACACGACTGGAATTCCTATCTTAAAATGTTTTATGAATCTCCAAATGTCATGGATAACTTTGAAACCCTGATCACAATGAAATACGTCTTCTCATTAGAAGACATTGATTTTGGGGTTAAACACCCAGCAAATGGGAAAGCTAAGGACATTTAAAGTTACCATGCAGAAATCTTAAAAATTGGAGGTCATGTCCTCATCCCTCACATCCACAAGATTTTCAATCAAGTGGTCAAGCAAGGGTTCCCTAAACCATGGAATCAGAGCCTCATTATCCCTATTTTTAAAAATGGGGATACAAATAACCCTTCTAATTATCAGACAATTATGATCTGCCCTCTCTTAGCCAAGTTATACGGTATTTTTTTGGAAAAGAAGTTGAGCATATGACTTGAAAGTGAAGGTAAGTGACCTAAAGCCAATTGGGGTTTACAAGGTAGCACTCAACAACGGACCACCTCATTACGCTTAGGATCATTGTGGAGGAATTCCACAATGATAAATCCAATCCCTTTTGTTGCTTTGTGGACTTTATAAAGGCTTTCGATACGGTTCCTAGAAACAACCTATGGAATATATTAGAAGAGCTAAAGGTTCCTTTCGAGTTGAGAGTTGTCACTATAAGGTTATAAGAGAATGTAATTGCCAATTTAAAGAGCAATGAGGGGTGTTCAAAAGATATTAAGTGTAATATTGGAGTTGAACAAGGTTTCCCCCTCTCCCCTACCCTATTTTGAATTTACATCAACAAGCTAGAAGGTTGTTTAGAGGAAGAAGGTTGTGCTGGCATGATCTTAGTTGGGATAGTCATCATCCTTCTTCTCTATGCTGATGATATTGTTCTTCTCGCAAGGTTCCCATCTGATATTAATAAGAAACTTAGAATTCTTAAGGATTTATGCTCTACCATGGTTATGACTGTTCACACTGACAAAACAAAAGTTATGATTATAAAATCCAAGAAGGACACTTACGCTAATTTTATGTATGACAATAATAACTTGGAGGAAGTGTCTTCTTACAAGTAAAACAACCTGGAATGATATTCATCACAAGCTCAACTGGAACTATAGCATTGAGAAAAGGATTAATGGGGGGTGGAAATTTTATTTATGTCTTGAAAATAATTGTAGAACAACAAACCTCGTAATGTGGGATAGAAAGAAGTTCCTCTTTGAAACTTTAGTCACTCTTGTTATCTTATATGGATGTGAGGTTTAGGGTTGCAGCATCTCTAGAGAACCTTGGAGAAATATTGAAAAAATCCAAAAGCGTTTTACAACGTACAATCTCAAAATTAAAAGGAATACACCTTATCCTATTATGTTTATAGAAGTGGGTCTTTCTCCTATCAAGAGCCTAGCTATGACTAGGCTTCTGTTGTACAAGCACAAACTCAATAACATAGGAGCATAGACTTCCCATGCTAGCTTTAAATTCCAGCCAAAACCACCTAAGGCTCAAATGAGGTTGGTATAAAGACACCAGGAACTGGTTAAACCATTGGGAGATTGACGAGAATGTTGCATTGCAAAACATTAATAACATTAAAAACATTGTTACTTCTAAGTTCAAAGAAAAAAATGTGATGTGAGAAAGATTTAGCAGCTAAAACAAAATTAAGATATTATAAGGAGGTCATCAACCCCACCCTAGAAGATCAAAAGTATCTCTCTGTTTTAACTACCTCAAAGAAGAAAATTAATATAGTCAATATTAGAACAAACTCTCATGAGCTCCACAGTGAAATGGGTCGTTGGGCAGTTCCTAAAACACCATGGATGGAAATGAACTTCCATCTCTATGAGAATATGAACATCGAGGATTAAAATCACTTCCTCTTAGAGTGCCCCGCATACAACCACATTAGATCTCAGTTTCATAATCTTTGTTTCAATACTAACCTTCCTAGCCTTTTATGATGTCAAAATTATAGTGAGTTTGGGAGGTTTCTCTCCAAGATTTTTGAGCATGGGAATACAATCTTAAATCAAACTAAATAATTCATTTCATTAGGTCCGATAGACCGAAGTTTGGTCTTAGTGGATGTTAACCATCATCATCATCATCATCATCATCATCATAAAAGTTGTATTTTTAAATTATTTAATTTACATAAATTAAGGATTTTTTTAGTAGCATTTAAATTTAAAAAGAAAAAAAAATACAATTTGGGAGATGTGTAATTCCTCTCATGTTTAATATGGAGTTAACACATGGTTCATATCAATGAGAAATATGTCTATTTTAACAAACTTGGTTTTATTCTTAACTTGAGTCAATATAGAGAGATAATTTTGATTTTAGAGATGGGTGTTGATCACTTCCTTATAATGTTTTACCTTTATTTTTCCCTCAATTCTATTACCTGCTTAATCCTATGGGCTGATATTTGGTTAGTTCTAAATAAAAGAATTATAAAACATCAATAACTCGGCCTCATTAGGTTCACTCAATTAATTGTTGATACTACCACATAGAACAAAGAAAATGTTGTAAAATATTTCATGCTCATCCATAAATAAATTCAATTTCATAACATAATTTTATATCAAACTTTAAAAGAAGATAAAGTAATTGAATGTAAACAAAATCTTATATTTTCACTTTATACTAAAAATATTTCAATATAGTACTTAAATAAACTATTTGGCACAAATATAAGAAGAAGAGAACCTTAGCTCATTCTTCTCATATTTGTGGAAGGTGCTTCTTCCACTAACTACATTCAATGATTGGATTTTCAAGTCGAAAATGGAAATGGAGGATAATTCAAGAAATTTAATTTGGCATCACAAAATAATGTGGAAAGGGTGACTACGGATTATTAGGATTAATGAATCCCTTCTTGTAACCCTCACCATTCCCCACTCATGATATCTTGTTACCTATAAGTGTTTAGTCCTCAATCAATTGTTGATATTTTGTTATTAGTTGAAGGATATACTATTTACAACATGAACATGTCCCTATCATAACACATCATTTTTAATTATCCATTCTAAAATTAAAATAATTGAATTATCATAATTAATTACATATTTAATAAAAGGGGTAAAAATGGGGACATTACACTATATAGGAATAAAATCATCCATTACTATTATCTTACTTACCAAGCATCTCCAAAGTACAATAGGTCAACAAAACCATTACAGCTTGGTTCAAAATTTTATGAACTCTAAAAGATAATCTACTAATGGATCAAAGCATAATGAAGCAATAGATTATTTATCATCATTTTGAATGGAATTTTGAAGAAGGGGATTTATTTTTCCTTTTTTCTACAATTGTGGAAATATACCACCCTAAAATATGACCACCACCATAAGCTTGCTACAAGATTTTATGGTCCCTATAGGAGCCTTAAGTATATTGGATAAGTTCCTTATAAATTAGAACTTTTTAGCCACTCTCAAATCCATCACATCTTCCATGTCTCCTACTTGAAGAAAGTGGTTGTACCTAATTTCCATGCTCAAACAAGTCTTCTTGAACTAGATGAATAAGGTTTCATTTAGTTATATCTTGAAGTTATCCTTGAAAAACAAGAGAATCATAATTTCATGTGCTATATCCATGAATTCCTAATTTACAATGGAAGGATACACAGATAGATGATGCCACATAGCATTCATTAGCCATTCTACAGCAGTTCCCTCATCTTGACCATCAAAACAATTGGTTATTTAGGAGGGGTGGAATGTAGGGTCCTAACCTCCCAAAATCCCTAAGTAGATGGATAAGTTAATATGTATTTACATATGCCAAAGCCATCATTAGTAAATAAGGCACATGTAGTGGTGTGAATATAATTATTGTAAGAAGGCTTATTAGAAGGATTCATCTACTAGAAATTCACTTCTTTATAATGTACCTAAAAGGTAGAAAGTACAATAAAAAGATGTATAAGAATTAAAAAATATGTCTCTTGAAATCATTTTAATAAAATCTCTCCTTTATTGGAGGTTTCCCCCTCTAAGAGGCAAGTTAACATTTCTTCCATATCAATAGAGGTAAAATATCATGGCTCATATCATTTATTATGCTTGCAAATATATTTATTTCAATAATCGATTTGAGTAATGTCTATGATTTATTCTTCGAATATTTCTAATTGGAATATTTCATCTTATTTTGGTTAAGGAATCCAACATTAGATCTCTTATGATTCCAATATGGTTACTAAAGCAATGTTAGGGAAATCAACTCTTTCAAAGAGTACACTAACAACGATGATTCCTTGAGCCATAAAGGACTAAATCATCCATCTCAAAAGTTGATTTTACCATGTGATGTGACTTCTCAAATTGGAAGTTGATCTATGGGTAAAGAAATCCACTCCTCTAGGCACATAGGACCTAGAGAAAAATGAGGGGAACAACTCCTTTACATAGTATACTTACGATGATCATTAGTAAAGAGAAAAGGGAGGTAAGCATCCATTTCAAGACTTCATTTCACCATGTGATGTGTGTCCTTAGCTAGGAAGTTGATATATGGGTGATGAAATCCACTTCTTTAAGCATATGGAAACTAGAAAAAAAGGGGGGAGAACATTTTGTAACATTCGTTAATGTTTTTACGCATGGAGAGAACATGAGAAACATGCATTAAATCTCACATGAACTAACATTGGTCATTGTTAGTTTTCATAGTATCAGAGGCATTGTAGTCTTGAAACCTTGTGGAGAGGCTAAAAAAAGGAGTTCTCCATTACCCAAACATCGTTTCTAGAAATTCCACCTAGAAGTGTCTCAACTAGATTATTAGCCTAATTTTTAATATTTCCTAAGTCTAAACTTAGGAAAATGGGTTAATTAATCAGTATTAATTGAGAAAGGTGTGAATCATCTCGAAACTTGCACAGATCGACTAGGAAATAATCTTATCCCTTGATTAAGTTTTAATCTTGGCCATTGGAGTCCTCATAGAATATTATAAGAAGAATTCGATGGGTAGATGGAGAACACACACTTGAGATAAATTCCCTTGGGCGGTTCGATTTTCCAGAGAGAAGCAGTAGTTTCTAGAAAAGTTTGAGCCAAAGATGGAAGCAAAGGGGTAGGGACAATGTGTTTGGAGGAAGAGATTCTAGTTTCGGAGAGCAGCTTGTAGAGAGGCATAAATAGCCATAGAGAGGCTGACATAGAGGTTACGCAAAAGTCTCTATAGGCAATTTGATCTTGCTGGAGAGAAGTTGGTTTTTAGTTCTAGAGGTCGGGAAGATTATCTAGAGTGTCAGAGAGACAATTTCTCAGTCAGCAGCAAACAAGACAACTTGAGGTGAATATGTTTCAGGCAGTGTGTATTTTAGTTTTTCGCTAGGGCGACACAAGGTCTGTGTAGTCTAGTTTGGATAGCTCACTTGGAGTTGGAAGTTAGAGCCTGAATTGCTTGTGGGGTAAAAAAATCTTCACTATAACTTTTTCCAATATTTTCCCCTGTCGGATTGCCATATTTTGGATCCAATTGTACCAATAATTTCTCACTATGCTTAATAACAAAAACCCTCAGTTGATGCACTAGTTTTTCCATGTTGGGTTTTTCTGGGGACTTTTGTCCAAAAATAACTGTGTCATATTTTTGTGTGTGTTTGCAAGTATTTTCTCAAATTCTAGTTTATCTTCCATGGTACTTATATTTGTGATGTTTCTAGTGTGATTTATTCGATATTTTCCATAGCAAATAAAATTTTATTTAATTTACAGTTAGAAGAATTAATTCCAGTTGCTGCAATAGGATTTTAGTGGTGAAATTTTCACATGGTATCAAAGCAATTTTGGTCAAACAAGGAATCTCAAAAGCAGAAGTAGAAATTATTTGTTCAAAGGGAGCAGTAGGATGAATTTTTTGGGGTTGCGCAGGTCTTAAGTCAAGTTGTATGAATTGTTGGGCAGTTCGATTATTCAATGCAAGTTGGAAGAAAATTTTGGCTTGCCAGAAAGTGTGATTCCAATGGCAGAGAGAGCAGCAGTCGAGTATTTTCATTGGGTAGATTCCTTGTTTCGGCGGAGAAGGTTTTGCAACAATTGCTAAAGAGAAATGGAAACCAAGTGGAAGAGAAAGAGCACACACATAGGGAAATTTCTCTCAAAGGATTTCTAGTTGAGAAATCTGATTTTCCCAGTTGCATTCAACACTTGTTGGAGGAAATTTTTCTCAATCTAGAAGGGAGTGCAAATAGAAAATTCAGAAGCCAAGCATAGGAAGAAGGATATATGTGATCATATTTAAATATGGCCACAATTGGGCTTAAATATCAGGATAAGTTGGAGGGAGCCTCCAACTCTTTCATCTCGAAGGCCAAGATGCATTCCTGCTAGATGAATTTGGTATAAAGTCCTATGTAGAGAATGTTGTTGCAAGACCCCAGGATGAAAATTAGTTGAAGGAGTACAAGAAAGAGATGGAAAAGGTAAAGTGGATGATCTTGGATGGATTCTGGGACCATATAGTATAGCATATATTTGGCAAGAACACTACCAAGGAGATGTGGGATGCTTTCGACAAGCTATATCAGAATACTTTTTAGTGAAAGATGTTCTTCCAAGAAAAGCTAAGAAACATTAGGATGCATAAGAGGGAAGGCATAGATCCATTCCTCACCAAGATTCAGGAAGTAAATGATCATCTTACAGTCATTGGGGAGGTGCCTCCACCGATAAAGCTTGTGTGTCTCGCATTGAAAAGTGCCTTAGAGGAGTGGTAATTATTTTTCCAAAGTATCTTGAGTTGAGACAACTTTACCAAGTGGGACATGATGTGGTCAAATCTATAAAAGGAGGAGATGAGGCGAGCTCTAGTAAAGAGCACCATCAGTGGAAGAAAGTAAGGGCACAAAGGGTGAGAAGGAAGAGGAGAATGTGGCCTTGGCATCAAAGGGTCCTAGTCAGGGTCAGGGGGAGAAGAAGGAAATGGAGGACCTATCTAAGGTCAACTACTTCAACTATGGCGATTTTGGCCATTATAGTACTCAGTGTCCTCTCTAGAATAAGGACAAGAAGAAGAACAAAGACCAGGTGGTAGCGTCTATAGAGATAGATAACCTATCCTCAAGGCTGGAGGAATGTTTTTCCATGTTTGTAGCTATATCTCTAGGAGTGAGGTGGGGCGATATGGAGTTATAGACCCAGAGCAGCGCAAAAGACTGGACAGGATCCATTGAGATGTGTTCCTCATGGATCATCACCTTTGTTATGGGGTGCCACAGTATTCAATAGTAGGAGGATCAATGTTAGTTGATGTAGTCAGATTTTAGAATGATAGTTGCATACTAGTTGGATTCAGGTGTTAAGGAGTGCAGAGCAGTGTTGATAGTAGAGTAGGAGGCTCAATAGAAGAGTCAACAACAACGTAGATTCCTTTGTGGATAGTGTAGAGGTTAGGAGTAGTCAAATTCTTATGAGACTGATGCAACACAGAGACACAGTTGCTTCAGTATTCCAGATGCTTCTCAGTTGTAGTAGCAACAAAAATAGATGAGAGGGAGTTGCAGTGCTGATGCAGAGTTGGAAGCAGTGTACCAATGTCAACAATAGCACATATGCAACACTAGAGTTGTGTAGTAGTTGGTGGGCAGTGGCAATAAATCACAGTGGCCAAACATCAACAATGTACAAAGTATGATATAGAGACAGGGTGTTGTAGCAATAGTGCAGAGAAAGAACACCTTCCTCGCTAAGAGGGAGTGTTAGGTTTTGTAGCATAATATTTGTTCTAGTATCGAAACTTTGCAGAGAGGCTAAAACATAGGAGTTCTCCATAACCCAAAAATTGTTTATGAAAATTGCACCTAGAAGTGTTTCAATTAGATTATTAGCCTATTTTTTAATATATCCTAAGTCTAAACTTAGGAAAATGGGTTAATTAATTATTATTAATTGAGAAAGGTGTGAATAATCTAAAAACTCACACAGATTGACTAGGAAATCATCTTAGCCTTTGATTAAGTTTTAATCTTGGTTGTTGGATTCCCAACAAAAGTTTATAAGAAGAATTCGATGGGTAGATGGAGAACACACACATGAGATCAATTTCCTTGGGAAGTTCAATTTTCTGGAGAGAAGTAGTAGTTGTCAGAAGAGTTGGAGCTAGAGAAGGAAGCAGATGGGCAGGGATAGTGAGTCTAGAGGAAGAGATTCTAATTCTGGAGAGTAGCTTGCAGAGAGGCAGAAATAGCCATAGAAAGGCTCACACAGGGGTTGCACAGAAGTCTCTAGAGGAAATTCGATTTGTTTAGAGAGAAGCTAGTTTTCAGTGCCATAGGTTGGTAAGATTTTTCAGTGTCAAAGAGACAGTTTATAAGTTAGGAGCAGACGGGATGACTTGAGAAGTAGATTTTCTAGGCACTGTGTATTCCAGTTTTGTACTAGGGTGACACAAGGTCTATGAGGACTAGTTTGGATGGCTCACTTAGAACTAGAAGTTAGAGCCCGGATTGCTTGTGTGGTCAAGAAAATTGCTCACTAGATTTTTGTGAGTATTTTTCTCTATAGGATTTCCATATTTCAGCATTCATTTGCACTCAAAATTTCTCACTGCTAGTTAATAATAAAAACCCTTAGTTGTTGCAACATTTTTCCCAAGTTGAGTTTTTCTAGAGACATTTTTCCAAAAATAATTGTCATATTTTTGCGTGCGTATGCCAGTATTTTCTCAGGTTCCAGTTTATCTTCCGCAATTTTTATTTATGAAGTAGTGTGATTTATTCAATAATTGTTGTAGAAAATAAACTATTAATTAATTTACAGTTAGAAGAATTAATTCTAGTTGTTGCAATAAGATTTCAGTGGTGAAATTTTCATAGTCATATCAAACATCTTGTAAATGGATGGGACTCTCAAGGACAACCTATTGTCACCCAATCACATGAACTTTAACCATGACTTTGTCTCTTGAATGTTATCTCAAGTTCATCTAATGGCATTATGGGATGATGACACAACCATAATTTGGAGCTTTTTGCATATATGCTCTATATTTTAGAGTGTTTCTACCTTCAAGTAAGACCTATATCAACCTTTGGGTTCCTTTTCTATTTTTTTTTTCTTTTTTAATTGAATTCGGATCTAAGAGACAATCAAAGGGATTTGTTCAAGTTTCTTAGTTTAATTTTTTTTTGTAATTTGGACTCTGTAACTTCTAGGTGTCTTCATAAAGTAGTCTACTTGCAAGAAAACATTGAATGTATCAATTACAATATACAACAAATTCTCATTTGTTGTAATTGAGAGTTGTTTATTTTATCCTAAGAAACCATAAAATAGTTTTGAAGTAAATTTTCTTGTAGCCTAGCTACAACACCTTTGTAATATAATATTTCCTTGTTTCCATTTAAAATAAAAATAAAAATAAGTGTGTAATTATTAATAACCTCAAGATAGGGTAAATAAATTATAAATATATGTTATGCTTGGTTGGTAGCAATAATTTCTAGGCTTGATTGAGCTTTATTATTGTTAGATTCTTTCTAAGATCAAGTTTATAAATTCAATCAACTTTTAAATGTTCATAGTGGAGTAGGTTATTCTACTTCAAGAAATTTATTATGTTCGTTAGTGATCACATTGACTTATGTGGATTATTGAAGAAGGAATATGCTATCTTGTGTGGTTGGATGTTTAGCTAGAGAATAACTGGATTAATTTAAATATTTAAGTTCTTTAAGCTTTATGTAGGAAATCTTGGGGTCAATCACTTGGGATGGTTCCCTTTGTTGTGTGTCTTACTCAATGTCCCTATCAAATTAGCACTAGGAAGATTATATTAGATAAAATTATAAAATGAGAAAGTGTTTATATTTGATATCATTTGTAAAATATGGGGAAGTGCTTATATTGGATACCATTTGTAAATAATTGGGAAGTGTTTGTATTGGATACCATTTGTAAAATATGGGTAAGTCCTTGAGACATATTTACACTAGTTACTATTTGTGATACTATTGGGTGTCACTAGTAAGATTATATTGGATACCATTTGAAAAATATGGCGAAGTGCTCATTTATATTGAATAACATTTGTAAAATATGGAAAATTGGTTGAGATGAATTTATATTAAGTATTGTTTGTAAAATACTATTGTGTTCCATTAACAAGTTTTTATTGAATAGCATTTGCAAAATATGAGGAAGTGCTTGAGATGTATTGTTTATGAAATACCATTGAGTATCATTAGTGAAATACTAAAAACATACTTGAGGGTTGAAAATGATATACTATTAAGTTCCATTTGTGAAATCGTTAAAAATGATTGGGAATTTAAAATGTGAGGAATTGTTGAAAGGTTTTCCCATAAGAAAATGAAAAATAAAACACAAACAAATTTACTACTTCATAATAGATCTAGCTATGAAACATTCAACTTTTTAGAAACAATTCCACACAAATAAAGCCCCTAATTTAAGTATTGTTAACTTTCTAAAAAGGGAAGGGATAAGTTGCTTCACAATTTTTCCTCATTTTATAAAACAAAATCACTTCATATATACAAACTAACATTGAAATATATTTTTTCATTATTACAATATTTATGATCAAATATAAATTATATTTATTTTCACTATGGGATTAAAATAACAAAGGTGATTTTCTTCCTATTTTGTATGGGATTAAATTGTAATAGAGTTCTAGTGACTAAGTTTTATTAATGAGGCTAAAAGCTATGTGGTTTTAGTTGAAAAACTAATTGTACACCAAAAAATACTTTTTTACATTACATTAAACACATATAAATACATTAATTATTGGTTTAAAATAAAAAATCTATCTTAATCCCACAATCACTTAGTTTAACAAAAATATCAACTAAGCACTAATCTAGAAACTATTTTAGTCGGATTAAATATTGCATATCCAACTAATTAACAAATACATTACTTGATGAGGAAAATCAATTAATATGCACAAGACAAGTAGGAGTTAAATCTCAAGTCCCTCCCTTAATGAGTACATGTCTTTGATCTTCATGTTTGTAAAGTTTCATTAACTTCTTTAAACATCTTTGAAATCGCATAGAGTGAATACCATTGCATTGTATCATTACCCCCATAAAGGTGTAGTCAGCAAATTAGACTCGCGAGTTCCACTCTAGAACTCCTAAATCAGGGATCTATTGAATTCAATTACTGAACAACATTCCAATCTATCGAATAAACTCTCAATAAGACCCCTCCCAAGTATTCAACAAATTAGTGATCCTTCCTAGATCCACAAGTGTCATACTATCTCGACACCCCTCCATCTTAAGGTTTACACCACTAGATATCTTAAGGTTTACACCACTGGATCTCTTAAAATAGTTGCTTTAGACACAATCAATCACTTGTTTTCAATAAATGAACTACAAGCCATTATATAGACGAGCTCCCATCCACCGAGATACATGGGTACTAACTGCTATACTCACCAATTATCTAGGGAATTTTTAGTATGGTTTATTAATGGTCTGTAATCCATTTAGTATGGTTTATTAATGGTCTGTAATCCATTGTTTAACTTGCGACCACATCATATCTATCCCAATCTGCTCTCAGATTTAACCTATTGATCACTCTGATCCAGACCAAGACTGTGGATGGGCAGTCGGACAAATAGATAAGATATATCTTCATTTTTCTTTGCCAAGGCAACATCTACCCGGACTTGAAGCTCATTTTTTAAGAGATTTTCCCATGTCAAAAATTTTAAGAGGTATAATCCTGAGCCTACTAGGCTGGTCAGAAAGCCAGGAACAGAAAAGCAACCTGAGGCTCACACTCTTTATCTACTATTTTTTTCTTTTGCCTTGGCTTCAGATTTATCCTTTGCGTTACCACTTCTGAAAATCTATCTAAACATTTTTTTTGGAACACTTCTTATGTGTTCGTTAATCATCCAATACATTTTAAATATTGGTTAAATAAATGGGACTATCTCTGTTAACAATACACTTAATTACTAACTTTTTAAATTATTCGTTTATTTTTTATAATTGGATAAATGCACCTAATTATTATTTATTTATGTGAGTTGATCATTTTAATTTTTACCGTATAGAGAAAAATTTTATATTATAAGAAATATATTTATTAAGAAAAAAAATTATTAATATAGTATATATATTATACATATTATATTATTTAAATATTAAACATTATTAAAATATTTTAATTTTATTTAGTATAAAATTATTAAAATTCAAAAAAAATAATAATGATGATGGCAATGATGATGAAAACAACAATGATAGTGATGATGATAATAATGATAATGATGAAGATGACAGTGTTAATAATAATGACGATGATGATGATGGCAATGACAATGATGATGGCAATGACAATGATGATGGAAATGAAGATAATGAGGATGACAATGTTGAGGAGGAGGATGACGATTTTTGAGGGATCGATGTTCACAACAAGTTTTCTCCATAGCTCTACTAATACTTTCTCAATGTCTCTATTCTTATATCACATGCTGTTAAAAACCTTAGTTAGGTAGTGTTTGATACTCCTTATCAAATACTTTTTCATTCCTCATAGTTAGGGTATTAAGAATCTCAATATTTTGAATGGGGTTGTGGTGAGAATTTGCATGAAGATACTTATGGGTATGGGTCTTCTTACTAAAGACTTTGTCGCTATAACTTGTGTTTTGGGATGTTTAAAACCATGAAACTTGGAGGATAAAAATAGAATATCATCAAGAGGCTACGATTGAAATTACAGACCATAGTTCATTATAATTTCAGAGATATGCTATAAGGAAGTTAGGCTTCTTGAATGCTCCTTAAATTTTCTTCAAATAGGTTAGATTGGTATTTCTCTTATATCTTCCTTTATATGATCTTTCAGAATCTAAAATTTGGAGGAGATAGACAAGAGATCTTAAGTTACATGTGGTATAAATTTCATACCCTATTTCGCAAAAATTTCAGAGATATTATTTGAGGAAGTTGATGTTCCTAAATGATCATGAAACATGCTTCAAACTGGTCAGCTTGTCATTTTTTCTATTATAAATTTATTCTGACATGTTTCAGACTATGAAATTTGGATGAAACATAAAAGAGATTTGTATGTACATATGGTAGAAATTTCAAAATAATATTTACAAAATTGGATATGTGGCATGTTGTGCGAATTCATTCTTGGAAAGAAAACCAAAAGAAACAAGTTTTAGGACATGAATACTTGGTGAAGGAAGAAGTAGTAGGTAGACCTAGTGAAGGTATAAGCAACTAATAGAGCTAGTTAAGATAGAACCAACAAGAAGATTTGGTGAAAGTAGAAGCAACTAACGAACATTGTGAAGAAGCAAACAAGTAGGTTGGTGCCTATGAATATTTACAGTAGTGGGGATGCATGTCTCCTTTACATTGGTGCCTAGAAATCTTGTACAAAGGATATTTTTTGTATCATATAGGTTGCTGCCTATAAAATAGTAGACAAGATCGGTGTCTCCTGTAGCTTGGTGCTTACAAAGTAGCAAAGGGGATTAGAGTCTCCTGTACGTTGTCTCATATAAGTTGGTACATACAAATTAGTAGATGGGATTAGTGTCTCCTCTAGGTTGGTGCCTACAAAATAGTAGAGGGGATTGGTTTCTCCTGTACATTAATGCCTACAAAGAAATGAAGATGATTGGTGTCTCCTGTAGGATGGTGCCTACAAATAAACAAAAGTGATTGATGTCTCTTGTAGGTTAGTTCGTACAAATCAATGGATTGGATTGGTGTCTCCTATGGTTTGGTGCGTACAAGATCTTTCATATAAAAAAGTTTTGTAGTTGTCTACTATAAGGCTTTCCATGTATATCTCATGTTACTTGTTTAGTTTATGATGTTGATATTTATGATGTTTGAATGGCATTAAATAAGTAAAAATCACCATTTTATTGATTCACTCCCCCTCTCAATATAATTTTGAAATCCAAATAGCCTAGAGCTATTTTAAAAATTATAAAACCTCTAAGTTCATCATGTAAGACTTCTAGACAAAAAAAATATGTACTTATTTTTGGCATTATGTTGTCCTTAATAGAAACCAAGCTGATTTCACGGGAACTCCATAATATTCACAGGAACATTGCAGGTTTCACAGGAATGGGACAGGGGCATAATTCAATTCGTTAATGTGTTGGTCCATGTGAAGTTGGTTAATTGGTTATGAAGTGGTCCAAATGGTGCTATGTTAATAATTTATTTATGAGGTTGAAGTACAAATAGATAATGAAGTATTACAAACTAGTTTTGACCAAATTCCTCATAGTTCTAGTCATTAATGTTGGTTATTCCCCCTCATGAATGTTTGTGGTCGTTATTAATGGACCGATTAGTTTATGGTGGTATTTTATGGTTGTGAAGTTGGTTATTAATGGTGGAGAATATTTGGGCAACTAACCATTGAGAGTTTGGCTATGGTCCAACAAATATATATTAATTTAAATATTATTCTTATCATTGTGTGCCCCATGATCTTAATTTGATTTAGTCAAATCAAAGACATGGATTTTTCCTGTGGTAATAACATGGAAAGAAGCTATAAATGAAATCATTTGATCATCCTAAGTGTGTTTTTCTCTTAGTGTTATGTTTGCTCCTATGTGATTAGGAGTTGCAGAGATCAAAGGGATGGTTTTTGCATTAGATGGAGAATGACTATTGGAGCGAGCTATCTAGATAATCGATATGAGGTTCTCAAATTTCTTCTATTGGTCAATAAATGTGTAGAGAGATGTTGCATGGTAACTTTGGTTGTGATATATATACTTTAGCTTTGCATTAACGTGTTATCTAAGATAAAATCTACTTATTTTATATTGCGCTGAAGTATTCATCCATGCGTTGAACTATGTTTGAAATTGCATTTATATATGCATCAATGCTAGCCTCTATGTTGGTATATAAACTTTGGTTTTATGTTGATGAGCTCTACATTTAAATTTTTCTTGTGTTGATGCTGAAGTTAGATTGGACTCCATGGTTCTGCGATCAATGTTTTCCATTAATATATGGCTCTACCATAGTTCTGCAAATTGTTGAATCGAATTTGCCAAGTGTAGGGATTTTTTATGGACAATCTCTTATATATATCGGTCCCGTGCACATTTATTTTTTACACTCTAAAGTGATTTGTCTAATACTAGGCATGAAATCATTAATGGCATTAATATCAAACATATTAATTTTGTAAAGAATTTACAAAGGAATTGCCTTTTTCTGCTTTCTTGGATGTGTTTTTTTTTCTGGGTAAAGACTAATCTACTTATATTAAAAAACTGTAAAAATATATACAAAGAGGTTTGAACCTCTGAGAGTGTCATAGCAGCTCTCTGTCAAAAAATCTTTACAAAACTGTCTGTTCCACCTGCTGTGAGGAACGTTATACATTTTATGACTAGCTAGAGCAGACTTATAAGAAACTAGTAGAAGAACTTACAGGCCTGAAAAAGTTGTTGGTTTCCTGAGTGTAACAAGGAAGACCTGCCCGATTGCTGGGCATTAACAAAAAGACCAAAATTTTCCTGTTGTCTTACCGCAAGCTGGCTGGATTCGTCGCCAACCTCCATAAGTTGATCCAGAAGAACTGAAGACCAAAACAGAGCATGTATCCTGATGCCTCCAAAACCTGGCTTGACATTACTTGGGTTTCACTGATCCTTGCTCAATCTCCTTTTCCGGGGCGCACTCCCAAGTAACCTCCACACCATCCTCGACATCCTCGGGACTGATCCCCGGAGGTAGCTTGAGATACAGAATGTTTGTGAAAGTGTTATTAGGCTCATCTTCCATGGTTTGCTTCTGAGGCGAAGCCTACCTAATATCTTCCATATCCTGAGGTGCCTCTGCCTTATCCTGTACAGGAGCCAAAGTACTTTCATCCTTCATGCTAACTATCTCCTGAAGAACCTCTGCGTGCTCCTCGGAAGGAGTGTAAGTGCTCTCTTCCTCCAACTTACTCTGTGACGAAGGGGCATATGAACTTTCTTCCACCCGCCTGCTCTGCAAGGAATTGTTTGAAGTAGAAGGCGATGGCTCCTTAGAAGCAGCCTCCGGACTTACAGTCTCCTCATCTTCTTCCGAGAAGATGATAGTCACCAGAGTTGAAATCAGTGGTTTGTTTAACTAGATTCGAAATTTAAATCTTGCTGATTGCACAGAATTACTAATAGATTGGCCAGACTCTTCTGATCTTGTCGAAGGGGGCGAAGCAAAGGCGAGAGGCGAAATACGACGAGGGGCTGGACTGCCTCTCCCTCCAGAGCCTTTGGCCTAAATTACGCCCGCACCTTGGAGTTGCCCTTAAACGAGGAGCCATATACATGGTCTGGTGTGAGACAAACGAGCTCAAATACAGGGGTTGCTTCGACAAAGCCTGAAGGCTGGTGGGCACCCAGATGGAAAACCAAATAGAACCCACTCTATAGATTCTGAACTCGCTAGCTGAGGAATCAGCAATGCTGCAATGTTGTTCCCCAACTGAACGAGTCCCTCTATATGTCCAGGCCACTACATCCAGAGGGAGAGCTAAGAATGAATCATAAACAGGGTTGATAAACACGATGTGGATGGAGGAGGTCGAGTTGAGAGCCTTACTAACAGCTGCAATCCGCCTCAGGAATTTCCAAGACTGCTGTGACTAAGGAAAAGGCCTTTCCTCTCGAGCTCCAAGCGACCAGAGACAGCCTTTGCCACCTTCCTCATACCCCAACGAGCCAGCACCATCCATTTCCTCTGAGAGCAAGCTCTCTACCTGCAGCCAAGGTAGGACTGGGAAGAATGTCCCTGTAACCAAATTCGCCATCCTAATATCGTCTCTGCACGTGCCTTGGGACGGAAACTGCAATGAATGGCATTGAATGCCTTTCCTCTCAACCTGATTAATGTCCATCAGATCATCCCTGTTCGGCTGCCCGCTATCAGCTCCACGTGGCATGCTCATAACTGCCATTTAAACACGAATACGGTCACCTGCATCCGAGTTGCTTTCTTGGATGTGTTATCATTGTGACAATTAGTATTTTTATTACTTGAAAACTCCTTAGACATTGTTTTATCAATATATAACCTATACCATTATATACAGAAGCTATTAAATATATTTTATAAATAAATTACATAATTTTTAGTCAAAAAGAGGTCTAGTAACCAACATGATTATGTGCCTAAAGACCTTGGTGCATTTAATTTAGTAACACACTGGGGCGTTTAATTGTTTAACACCGATATCAAAAATTATTATTTTTAAATAACTTTAAATGACGGTGTGATATGTAATGATAAATTACCGCCATCACAATAAAAAATGAAAACATAAAAAATAAACATTGTTTTTTGTACTTAATAGTGTTATTTGGCAAAGGTGCACTAGTGTGTTAGATTACAGAGGTTTCATCGATAAACAGAAGTCATATTTTAAAAAAATTGGATAGGGTTGACAAGGTTTGGATCCAATTCAATAAGTGGTCCCTGTGCTTTACATGTCAAACACCTTATATATAGTAACACAGACCGATTAAATCTAAAATGACTAAAATGAAAATCTCTAATTGTGAAGTGGTAAAGGGAGTTAAACCCTAAGAATATGTGTGTGTGTGTGTGTGTGTGTGTGTGTGTGTGTGTGTGTGTGTGTGTGTGTGTGTGTGTGTGTGTGTGTGTGTGTGTGTGCGTGTGCACAATACACTGGCTTTCATTGTCTCCTAGATTCACATTATTTTCATGTGCATTATTTGGAATTTTTGAAAAACCTTTCTTGCAAGATGGATATGAATGAGCGCCCGAGACAGAGTATCCATGATTGTACAGAGACTATCACTTTCTCGTCACAAATTTAGTAAGTTTTTGTAGATTTTGGTAATTGGTGCCTAGAGAGGACTATACATCAAGTATTTATCTCATAAGCTCATCCTTGTGATCAATATCCTTAGCATCTCAGAAGTGTGTTGTTTTGTGCTCATTTTTACAAAAAATACTTGATTGGTTGAGCCATATCATGGTTATTTATTTGTACACATTTTATATACAAATTATATGCACATTTGTGTGGATCTGTAAATATTGCAGTGATAGAAAAATATGTCTTTGGTGACAGAAATATCAACTGGTGCTCTGTTATTAAATTTGTCTTGGACAAAGAAGGGTTCTATCTGAAATTGGCATAAAGGAGCCAGGATGGTTGTGACTATTGAAATTATACAATAGTAGATTGATATATGCTTTAATGTCAATTATATGTACAAGGCAGAGGTATGCATAGATTGTATTGATGTCATTTTGACAAAGGTTGGTATTTTGTCTAGAGATTGGCTTGAGAGATGCCTTTTAAATATTATGCAAAGAATGTCTTGATGATATGTTGGAGGTAGTATTTAGAGGTGTCTTTTGACTGATGTAGTTGAATTTCCATACCTATGATGTTGATTGTTTGACAGATCATACCTTAGTTGATGATAGTAACTTGTTGTGTATCTTGTCTTAGCCCAGAGTTCCGAAAAGATCAACATAACAATTAGATAATTGATTCCGCTCATTTATGTATATAGTGAATGTGAAGTGGCAATGATCTACCCTTGTTTCTCTATGCTTGATTTGATTGGTGCTTGCAGAGACCTCTTTGGTACCTTGACAAGGTTTGCAGTGAGCTTGGTACTTTCAGAGACTAGTCTGACAATATTAATGAAGTTACTTGAATACATTGAGCATGATGATGGAACCCTTACAAAAATTTTGAGGTATAAAATGGGACTCCTAAGAAATATTATAAAATAATATTATAAATAATAAACTAAGATTAGATTACATCATCAAAATTTTAGAAGGAAAAAA
>APFE031687831.1:85511-146389 GCA_000404065.3 Pinus taeda | reverse complement strand
CATTTGTATCATCCAAGAATTGTTCATTTATGTAATGTAAAGGAGGTTGCCCCCTTGAAGAGGCTGAATTCTAAGGCGTTGATCTATCTTTTCTATCTTTTCTTGAGCTGGTTTCATAACACCAACACTGAGTTACCTTAGAGGGCTAAAGATCTTGGGTTAGAGCCAAATCTAGGTAGCCAAGCTCCTCTTATTTGTATTTATATGCTTTGTTTCAGTTTACGGATTAGTTGTTGTTAGATAAATTTCTTTCTTGGTTAAGAATAGGTTGTCTTTGGTAATTTAGAAGGTTGTCTCCATTTGAGTTTTCTATAGCAGGTTGAACAGTGATAGAAAGAAGATACAAAAAGTCCATCAATAGAGCCTTGGCCTCCTTTCCTCCCTTTGGGACCATGAACTGAGGCCAAGAACCTCTTTCTGCCACAAAAAACACAGATTTGCCTTCCCCATAGGATTTCTAGTGTTGTAGTTTGTTAGAAAGTTAATGCTTTTGTCTACATCTCTTTCACCATGCTCATTTTTGTCTTGCAATAAATTTCTTTCCATGCTTTCTCTCATTAAAGCATTTTTCAGCATTTCTTTCCATAGCTCATAATCTAGATTAGCTTGATGCAAAATTCTATGTTTTGATGTACTTAGTTTCCTTGCTTGCTTGATCTCCTTGTTTGTTTTTCAGGTCCTTTTGTAGCAAATCTCTTGTCACAGCAAGTCATCCTACCAGCCATCACATTCTCTCCCTGATCTATGCCCTACAGGTCACCCAAAGTTCACCTCAAATCTCCCTTAGTTTTCTGTGTTTTTCCATAGGGTTTCTTCCTCTCTCTCGACAATCTTTTCCTCTCCTAGCAACCCTTGGTGACCCCTAGGCACCTTAACACATCATCCTAGCCTTCAGCTACCCTTTCCACCCACCCTCACACCTTCAAAACCTCCAAACTTTCTCTCGGCATCCTCCTATAGACCTCCTATAGATCCCCTGCAGCCTCCTCGGGATTTTCCTGTAGGCTTATTTCTGAAGTCTGATTGCGGGAAAAGCCTCCAGAAGGCCACCTGAGACCTTCCAGGACCCATCCACACCATGCTACATCTTCTCAAGTCCCAAAACTGCCCTCCATTGCCACCTAATCGTTGCCGCATTCATAATCAAATAAATTACATTCATGACAATTTCACATAAAAATACATAAAAATCCAAAAAGATGCTTTTTGCTTATTTACTTCTAGAAATAGCTTGCTTAGATGTTTTTTACTTCTTGAGTATGTAATGGCATTCATTTTCATGGTTTTTCATCTCTCTTTCTGCAAAAGTAGGATTAGTTGGTTAAGTAGGGTTTGCTAGGTTT
Source organism: Pinus taeda (assembly GCA_000404065.3). NCBI lineage: Eukaryota > Viridiplantae > Streptophyta > Pinopsida > Pinales > Pinaceae > Pinus > Pinus taeda. The sequence continues at coordinate 145,046 of APFE031687831.1, read as the reverse complement.
ACTTTACGTTTCAGTCTTCTTTTCCTTTCTGCAAGTAGAGTAGCCTCTGTAGAGTAGTATTTCCTTTCTTTCATCACATATAGAGCTTCTTCTGGAATCCATAGAAGTTGGCTTGAGCTCCTACTGATATTGTGCCAGCTACCCAAGTGACAGCTTGTAGTAAGAACTAGTACTTATGCATACAGCACCGTTGCTTCCAAGTTTGTTACGAACTACCAAGTTGATAAAAGTAAAGGAAGCCTAGGAGTTGCAGAATTATTGTTGCAATACTAGTGCTCACCACTTTTTGGCATCGTTTCTGGGGAAGTGTCAGAGTATTTCGTGATTACTGCTTTCTTCTATTTTTCTATCGCAACATTCTGCTAAGTAGTTTATTTCAGCGAAAGTAGTTGTTTCTTTCAGTTTCTACATTCCCTTGCTTTCCTTTTCAATTCCACAATTTCCATTTCAAAAAAAGTAGAATAGTTGTTTCTTTTAGTTTTTGCATTTCCTTGCTTTCATTTTCAATTCTACAATTTCCATTTCAACAAAAGTAGATTAGTCATTTCCTTGCTTTTAGTTCTGCATTTCATTTCAGCAAGTTCATTTCAGTTAGTTGCAATTTGTTTGTTCAATCAATTTCAGTTTTGTAGGTACAAGTAGTGAAAAAAACAAAAACCAACCAAAAATATTTCCTTTCATGCCTCGTAGGAACAGAGATAATTCAGGAAAATTTTTGCCCAACACCCCCACTACATCACATAGCCAACATTCTCTCTTCTTCGGTGGCAGTGATCAAGAAGAACCTTTAGGTGATCAAGAAGAAAACATTTAGATGCCTTCGCCTAGAGTTATAAGAAGATGAGTGCACCCTTCAGTATGTACTCATCATATATACATTAAGGAAGATTGCAAACCAATCAGGCAGCCTCAAAGGAGGATGAATCCATCCCTTAAAGACATTGTTAAGGAAGAATTGCAAAAATTACATGATGTAGGATTCATTTACCCAATCTCTGACAGTGAATAGGTCTCTCCTTTGGTGGTAGTGCCAAAGAAAAATGGTAAGTGGAGAATTTGTGTCGATTATCATGAATTGAACAAAGCCACTAAAAAGGACCATTTTCCTTTGCCTTTCATAGATCAAGTGTTAGATGGTTTGGCGGGGAAAAAGAATTCTCCTTCCTAGATGGGTTTAGCGGATATAATCAGATCCAAATCAGCCCAGGAGACCAAGATAAGACCACTTTCACTTGTCCTTGTGGTACCTTTGCATATTGAGTCTCTCCCTTTTGTTTGTACAATGCTCTAGCCACTTTCTAGAGAGCAGTATTGAGTATATTTTCTGAACTGGTTCATGATGCAGTGGAAATATATATGGATGATTTCACTCCTTATGGTTCTAACTTTCAGGAAGCTTTATCTAACCTAGGAAAAGTCTTGGACAATTGTATTGAAATAAACCTGTCCCTCAGTCCGGAAAAATGTGAATTTTTGATGACTAAAGGGACCGTGCTAGGTCAGCAATATCTCAACAAGGATTACAGGTGGACCCCAACAAGGTTGCCATCATCCAAAGGGTTCCACCTCCTCAAAAAGTGAGAGTTGTCAGAAGTTTCCTAGGCTTAGCTGGATATTGCAGAAGATTCATTAAAGATTTCAGCAAGTTAACCTCTTCGTTGTTTGGTCTTTTAGGAAAAGCCGTCGAATTTATATGGACCAAAAACTGTCAAGAAGCCCTAGATACCTTGAAAAGAAAACTTGTGACTACCCCAATTTTGAGAGGCCCAAATTGGGCCCTACCTTTCCACATTCTCACGGATGCCTCGAACAAAGCAATAGGAGCAGCCTTAGGACAAATTGATGAAAATTTACCTTATGCCATATACTTTATAAACAAAAATTTGTCGAAGGAAGAGTTAAACTACACGGTAACCAAGAAGGAACTCCTAGTTGTGGTGCATTCCTTAAACAAATTCAGATATTATATCACAGGCTATCAAACCTTTGTGCACACTGATCATGCTGCAATTATATATTTAATGAACAAACCAAATGTAAATGTTTGCATTATTAGATGGTTTCTTTTACTGCGGCAATTTGATTTGACCATTGTTGATAAGCCTGATAAAGAAAATGTTGTTGCTGACTTTTTATCTAGAGTAAATTTGCCTGCAGGTGAAGAAGGAATGGTGGATGATCAAATTCTAGGTGAACACCTATCTTCTATCTCAATACTCCCTCCATGGTTTGTTGATATAGAAAAATACTTGGTTTCAACATAGTTTGCGCCACACCTGTCCTCAAAGAAGAAGAGCAAGATCGTGAGGAAAAGTGCCCCTTTGACCTGCATTTGGGGCAATATCTTCAAACATGGCCCAGATAAAAGCTTGAGAAGATGTGTCAGGGGGATGAAGTTTTTGGCATTCTCCTGACCTGTCATGACAGCCCTTGTGGAGGCCATTTTGCAGCAAAGAGGACTTCCTTCAAAATATTGCAAGCAGGCTACTATTGGCCCACTCTTCATCAAGATATGAGAAGATACACCAACCAATGGGATCAGTGTCAAAGGATGGGGAAATAGGATGAGATGCACATGCAACCTCAAGTGACCTTTGAGCCACTTGAGAAGTGGGGCATGGACTTTGTGGGTCCTATCAACCCTCCTTCAAAACAGAAGCAATACATCATTATGTGCACCAATTACCTGACAAAGTGGGCAGAAACAAAAGCAATCAAAGCAGTAATAGAGGAAAAAGTAGCTGATTTTTTAAGAGAAAACATATTCTACAAGTTTAGGTATCCAAGAGAATTGGTCACAGATCAAGGTAGTCAGTTCACTTCCAATTTGATTGAAGACCTACTCACACATCATAAAATCAAGCATAGGACTTCCACCCCTTACCATCCACAAGCCAATGGGTAGGTGGAAGTCACTAATAGAGCTTTGGAAGGAATTCTAACCAAGGTAGTGAGCAACAACAGAGAAGATTGGGCAGACCGATCAGTTGAGGCCACCTGGGCCTACAACACAACATGGAAGACCACCATAGGGTTCACATCCTATGAACTGGTCTATGGGAAGAATGCTTTGCTGTTAATAGAATTTGAATGCAATACATTAAGGATGGCAGCTCAGCTAGACCTAGACCTCAGCCATGCACAGAAGGGAAGACTACTCCAGCTCAAAGCATTGGATGAACAAATATTGTAGGCCCTCCTCCACACGGAGGTAGTTCAGCTTCAAAGAAAGATATGGCATGATAAAAATATCAAGGAGAAGAAATTCCAAGAGGGATATTGGGCACTACTCTATGATTCAAGGTATAAAGACTTCAAGGGTAAGCTGAGGACAAGATGGTTGGGACCCTACACTGTGGAAAAATGCAATGACAATGGTTCAATTCTGATTAGAACCATTGATGAGGAAGCCATCCCGATGCTTGTCAATGGACATAGGTTGAAAATTTACAAGAAGTCCCTCTCCAAGCGAGAGTTCATTGAATATCTAAATAAAATAGTGATGGAAGTGGGGCATGTCTCAGCCTCCACACACTAAAGAAATAGAGAAAAGAGGAAAAAATAATAAGGACTCAAGTGAAAAACTCCATAAGGCACTTGAGTCCAATTATTGGGTTGAAAACCTCTTATGAGGTGGCCTAGTGATGCAAACAAAAGAGAGAGAGAGAGAGAGAGAAAAAGAATAAGATCCCTTGGAGACACCTAGGGAAGACAATAAGGGTGAAAGCCTCCTTGAGGTGCCCTAGTTGTCTTTAAAAAAAAAAAACAAAGAAAAGAAGAAAAAGAAAATTGAATTTTAATGTGCATTGCAAGTTGCAGGAGGACCATAGGGAGCAAGACAGGATGTCAAAAATCCTATTTCATCTCCTCCACACTCTTCTCCATCATTTCTGATCTTTCTTCCACCCCACTGTATTCGTTTTTCGAAAATTGTGTGTTCTACGGGAGGCTCCTGTAGAAATCACAGAGAGCCATAAATGGTTCCAGTAAGTAGCTTGATGGGTTGGGAAGTTTCATGAAGAGCATGTAGACCCTCCTATAGCTATCCACCCTCCTTGCCATCCATCCCACACCTACACCACCTCATCATCATCATTTTTTTCCTTCTTGTCGAAAAACCATAAAGACCAGTTTTTAGAAAATAAAAAACAAAAAAATAAAGGGAGTAGCACCTCAAATCTCACCTGAAGGTTACCAAGTACCTCTCCATCTCCATTATCATCTCTGACATCATCCTCACCCCTCCCAGTACAAAAATCAGCTAAAATTTTAAAGCGAGAAGCATCTACAGGAGCTCCTGTGGGAATTCCTGTAGCAGCTAATCCCATTAAAATCAAGCCACAACAGCAAAAGAAGTGCAACCATGGGATTGAAGGAGACATCTGAAGTTAGATCCAACTAGATGATACATACACAAAACAACCAGCCACACATCAAAAAGCAGAAAGCATGCAGCAGCAAAAGGAGCCAAAATGCCTCACAGCACATACATTCGACTCACAAGTAAGTGACTAACCTGCTTCTCTATTTCATTGGTGTAATTGAAAAATATGCATAAGCAAATGAGATGGTTAAGGTTAAATGAGAAAAGGTGGCCAGTTAACTCGCCACCCTCATCCAATTGACTACGGTCATCTGGAGTTGCCACCACACGTGCATGTAGTCAAACTCAGAGAAAAATCCCAATGACAGGTAGTGGAGAGTTTGCAAGCTCTGATGTAATGATGGGAGGTGATTGCGGGAAGAAAGCATGATGACAAGGTGTGTGGGGACCAACAGTCCAAATATGGCAACATACATCTTTTGCTAGCTCACCCCCTCATTGGAAATATCTAAAAGAAGAAATAAGTACTCCTCCTCGAAACTCCTTCACCACCTTTTCTTTCATTTCATCCTCATCCACTTAGTTGTAGCAAGATTTTTGTCACCACTAAAGCCTCGAAACCATCATTCTCCCTTGCTTTCATCCATCCTCCTACTATTGGCGTTCTACAGGAGCACCTACAGGAAGTTCTACAAGAGGGGTAGTAAGTTGTTTTTAAGGAGAAAACACGGGATTTTTGCTTGATTTCTAGCTTGAGGAGGTAGGTTCTATGCATACCCACCTTTCTAATCAATATGTGCAAGGAATGATATAATTTTAAGGAGGAATTGAGTCCATAGAAGAAGAGGAATTACATAAAAAATTTCTACCTGTTTTTTGAAAAAACACAGTTTTTCTCTATTTTCCTGTTTTATACAAAATTCTTGTCTCCATAATTTGGTATTCAAAATAGGTATAAGAAAAATGATAGGGGGATTCATGAGGAACGAGCCCACAAATTCAACCAGGCTCCATGAACATCCTTAGGTAGTAGCCATATTCACTAGACCAAATTGGATGCCATTTTTTGAGAAATTTTGAGGGTTTGATGAAGAAGTTGCTCAGGAATTTGCCCTTTCTTTAGTCCCTCACTCAAGGACCCATGCCACTGTTAGTTTTAGAGGTCTCTCCATGGAAATCACCCGAGAATTTATTAGCAGGGTTACCACCCTTCCTCTTGGATTACCTTGGAGCAAAGATGAAAAGCCAATTGGATAGTCTGCCAATAAAAACTTCTTCCAAAACAATTAACATCCTGTAGAAAACAAAAATGGCATTAGAAGGACAAGCATACCTTACAATTGGGATGAGGTCAGTTACCAAATCATTAAATATATTTCCTATGAAAGGAGTTATAGCATAGTTTATGGCTACCATTTTAGACTTATCCATGCGCTGACATGTGGCATGAACACTCCAATGCTCTAGAAACTCAGCATGCCCTATTTTCTCATGCAGTCCCTCAGAGACTCCAGCATTAAGTTGAAGGCAGGAGGTCCAGATCAGCTGCCTCACCATGGGTTAATTAAAATGTTAGTGGAATAAGCCCTCCATACCTTCACAATCCCCATGGCATGGGAAATATTCCGAAACATGACCACAGAAGATGATATAAATGCCCTCACATATGATCTCAGTCCTTTTGATAATGAGGAGGAAGAGCAGCAAGGGGGAGAAAGGGAAGAAACTGAGGAACAAGAAGGGAAGAAGGAAGAAACCAAAACAGAGGAGGAAGAAACCAAAATAGAATAGGGGGAAACAAAACCAACAGAGACAGAGAAAAAGATAGAAGGAGGAGAAAAAGGGGCAGAAAAGACAGAGGTGTCTCCTGAGACCCTAGAAAGAGAGGTAGCAGTTTCTCTCACTACCCTCAGCACCCCAATTAAACAAAAACAAAAGAGGAAGAGGTAAACCTCAATGTATTTCAAGGCTAGGAAGAGCACAAGGATCAAACAAGGGAAACCCCAACCTTCTTCTAAAGTGCCCATTGTTATTGAAGATTCACCCTCTACCCAAGGGAAGGAATCCTCTTCCAAGGCACCTATCACTTATGAAAGGGGGACTCCTAGATCTCCCACATGGAAGGAAAAAGTAGTACTGCAGGACTCAAAAACAATCCTATAGGAGGCATAGACTGTTCTACAGGAGACCTTATCAAGACTATAGGAGACCGAAAAAATTGAAAAAAGACTAGAAGGACTGTCACAGGGGAAGGAGGGAGCAACAGAGGCACAAGAACTTGACCCCAGCCTAGTTTGGGCTCTTACTACAACCTTATTGAGGGGGGAAGAATCATTCCACAAAAATTTGCAATCCCACTTTTCTTTGAGTTGGAGAAGGAAGGAATAAGGACCCATAGGTGGATGCAAATAGCCAAATCCAAGGGAATTGATGATATTGGCTATATGGATAATCAACTCAAAGAAATGGGTAGAGAACTAAGTGTTGTCAGACATAGAGAAGCAATCACAAGAATTCACCTTCAAACAGAAAATGAATTGCTAAGAAGACAGCTGCAAGAAAAAGAGACATAATTTGCATGCATGCCTAGCTGGTCCATGGAGGCAGTGCAATGTAGAACACCAGCAAAATCATATGGATTATACCTCAAGGATCAATGGTTGCAGTTTCAACTAAAGACTTTGGCACAAAGAGGCACAATGCCTTCCCAAGAATACAGACAGTTCATGGACCTATGTGACCAAAGTTCATCAGAAGACAAGGAAAAAATAGCACAGTTCTATTTGCATAACAGGCCCTCACTGACATGAATGTGTGGGACCCCAATGCTAGGCTAGGCTACTTGTAACTAATGCCCATAGCATCATGGATGAACCATGAGGAATTAAGGGTAGCAGAAATAAGGAAGTTGATGATAAAGGAGCAGAATGAACCCTTAATGATTAGAGCTGAGCCATCAAATCCCATGGCTCTCATCAGCACACACCAGCTACTTGCAAATAATCCTCAATTTACCCCTAATATACAAATGACCAAACACAAGCCATTGCACATTTTGAGGACATGGAAATGATACTTAGGGATGACTGTATTCATGCTTGTATGAGGAGGTGGAACACCTTACCACACAATTTGCAAATCATGGAGGATCACTTTCCAACAAGGATGAAAGAAGCATTAAGGAGAGTGCCATTGTATAAGCGCTCTATGCAGAATTTGAAGGTCAATTGGATTGGCCACAAATTGAGTCCCCCACTGCTACTAGGCATGCTAGAACCCATAAAAGAGGAAGAAGAGCGAGAACAATGGGAAAAGGTAGATAGAAATGCAGGATTCCATGACAAAGAAGAGGAGCTCATATCAGAAGCATGGGATGTCAGGGAGGCCACCAGGGCCATCAAAGATGAGAATATGGACTAAGTTACTCAAGGGATGAGAAACACCTTCAGTAGGGGTGATGATAAGCCCTATAAATGGGTAATTACATGGGCTCATTTTTCCTCCTAACATAGTTTAATCAACAATTCTCTTAGCTTATTGCATGTTTTCGTATTATATTTATGCTTATGAAGTAAGTTGGGTTGGTTATGTTGCCATGGAGTCTAATATGTGTTTAATGCAGATTTTTGTTGAATTTTGAAGACAAAGTCAAAGATTTAATGGACAATTTACAGCAATAATTCGAAGTGGACAAAGGAGAGGATTTATAGTAGGGTATCTCCCTCATTTATGACTCCCCACTTCGAATTCTCCTCCATGCAACTCAGAGCACAACCAGCTAAATCAATGCACTAGGAGGCAGCCGAGCATGTGGAGGATAGCTTATGTTTATTTTGATTTTTGGGAGCCAAGCCTCCTTGATTTTAAGGAAGTTGTTGGGAGCTTCAGTTTTATAAATAGAAAGGCCTAGGGCCTCATTCGGAAGTTAGTCAAATTTTCTAATTTTTGCTACATCTTTGCTCTAGTCAACTTCGAGCTTACTTTCATTCACAGTTTCATGTAATCCTATTATTATTTTGATAATAAAGATGAGATCCTTTTTGAGCTAGCACTGAATTACCTCAGAGGGCTGAAGCTCTTGGGTTACGGCCCAATCCAAGTAGCCAAGCTCCTCTTATTTGTATTTATATGCTTTGTTTCAGTTTATGGATTAGATGTTGTTAGATAAATTTCTTTCTTTGTTAAGAATAGGCTGCTTTTGGTAATTTAGAAGGTTGTTTCCATTTTAGTTTTCTATAATAGGTTGAACAGTGATAGAAAGAAGATACAAAAGGGCCATCAATAGAGCCCTGGCCTCCTTTCCTCCCTTTGGGACCATGAACTGAGGCCAAGACCCTCTTGCTGCCACAAAAAACACAAATTTGCCTTCTCCATAGAATTTCTAGTGTTGCAGTTTGTTGGAAGGTTAATGCTTTGCTCTAGATCTCTTTCACCATGCTCATTTCTATCTTGCAATAAGTTTCCTTCCATGCTTTCTCTCATTATAGCATTTTTCAGCATTTCTTTCCATAGCTCATAATCTAGGTTAGCTTGATGCAAAATTATGTTTTTTGATGTACTTAGTTTCCTTGCTTGCTTGATCTCCTCATTTGATTTTCAGGTCCTTTCGTAGCAAATATCTTATCACAGCAAGTCATCCTACCTTCCATCACATTCTCTCCCTGATCTATGCGCTACAGGTCGCCCAAAGTTCACCTCAAATCTGCCTTACTTTTTTGCGTTTTTCCATAGGGTTTCTTCCTCTCTCCCGACCATCTTTTCCTCTCCTAGAAATCCTTGGTGACTCCTAGGTTCCTTAACACATCATCCCAACATTCAGCTACCCTTTCCACCCACTCTCACACCTTCAAAACCTCCATGATTTCTCTCGGCATCCTCCTGTAGACCTCCTATAGATCCCCTGCAACCTCTTGTAGATTTTCCTGTAGGCTTCTTTTTGAAGTTGGATTGTAGGAAAAGCCTCTAGAAGGCCACCTGAGACCTTCTAGAACCCATCCACACCATCCTACATCTTCTCAAGTCCCAAAACTACCCTCCATCGCCACCTAATCACTGCCACATTCACAATCAAATAAATTACATGCATGACAATTTCACATAAAAATACATAAAAATCCAAAAAGATGTTTTTTGCTCATTTACTTCTAGAAATAGCTTGAGTAGATTTTGTTTACTTCCTCAGTAGGTAATGGAATTCATTTTCATGGTTTTTCGTCTCTCTTTATACAAAAGTAGGATTAATTGGTTAAGTAGGGTATGCTAGGTTTACTTTACATTTCAGTCTTCTTTTCCTTTCTGCAAGTAGAGTAGCCTCTGTAGAGTAAGCTTTGCTTTCTTTCATCACATATAGAGCTTCTTTTGGAATCCACATAAATTGGCTTGAGCTCCTAATGATCTTGCACCTGCTGACCAAGTGAGAGCCTGCAGTAAGAACTAGTACTTGTGCATACAGCACCATCACTTCCAAGTTTGTTATGAACTACCGAGTTGATAAAAGTAAAGTAGGAAGCCCAGGAGTTGTAGCATTATTGGTGCAATATTGGTGCTCACCACAGCCCATTTTGAAAGCTGAGGAGCTAAAGTAGGATTCTGAGAAGGTGGGGGAGGAATAAATATTTACAGAAGTAGAAGGGATAGAGAGAAGTGGCACACCCGCCAAACTAGGCTCATAGGCCGATATATTTTTAGCAAACTTTACATCACTTCTAGTGACAACACTTTTGGACTTAAGTGAAATAAGTCTATATTCTTTGACATATTCAAAATATCCAACAAAAATACATTTTCACTCCTAGGTTCTAAGGCAGCTTTATGTTTCTAATCGGGAATATGGGCATAGGCTTCACTTCCAAAAACACAAAAGTGACTTACATCTAGTTTAATTGAGCTCCATGCTTCTTCTAGAGTGATATTATTTAAAGCTTTAGTAGGAGTACGATTTAGTATGTAATTTTCACAGTTAATTCCTTCTACCCAAAAATTAAGACTAAGTCCTTTAGATTGATGTATACAATTAGCCATTTCCTTCAAGGTGTAATTCTTCCTTTCAGCTACACCATTTTGTTGTGGAGTATATGGAACAATATGTTGCATTTCAATTACATGCTTAGTGCAAAAGTTAATGAATTTCTTGTTAGCATATTCTCCACCATTATCAGATCTTAGCTTAACAATTTGATGTCCAAATTGTTTCTCAAGAAAAATCTTAAAGGCCAAGAACATGTTAAATACTTCACTCATGAGTTTTAAGAAGTATACTGAAGTGCATCTAGAGAAATCATAAATGAAAGTTAAGAAATACTTGTAGCCAAAGAATGAAACAACTGGAAGTGGACCACATAAATCACTATGCACAAGTTGTAAAGGGGCTGAGGCATCCTAAGAAGCCCATTTTTCAAAACTATCACGACGATGTTTTCTGAGTACACATCCGAAACAAACACCATCTCTACAAGATACCATAGGAAGACCTGGCACCATATTTTCTTTACATAGATTTTGAAGGGAGCAATAGTTTAAGTGACCAAATCGCTCATACGAAAGTTTGCTCACTTCATCATTAAGAGCAAAAAATACCGAGGGAAGAGTTGATGGCCCAAATTTGTTAAACTTATACAACCTTGTAGAATCATTTGCAATGTCAATAGCTAAAATCTGATGCAGGAGCATCGGAACTGACCAGCAATGTGGAAAATTGTCCACATGTTGTGGTTTGATAGGGTGAATTTTATTACTGTTTGTTCAATTTCAGTCTTACTGAGGAGGTTGATTCTTCATATAGTTTGTTATTATTGTAATAAATGAAACTGTTTTATTTGAGATTTTCTTTAATAATAGGAGATTATGTTAACTATTTGTTAGAGAAATTAGTGGAGGAAATACATTAAAAATGTAATAAGCAAAGAGATTGGAGGAGGTAGAGTAAGTGTGGTGTGGTTGTTTGTATGGGCAAAAAGCTCCGATTAATAAAGAAGATTGTTTTTGAAGAAAATCGGAGATCGTTCTTGGGGAAAAGGCATCAAAGCAAATCTATGTCTTATTAGTGCTAATGAATAAAAAAATAGTGTTTGCGACCAATGTGTGATGGTTGGTTTGTGTTATAAATGGAATAGACGTGGTTGTGTTAATGGTATGCAGATTAATACGTTGACAATTCTCTGAATTAGTTCGAACTGTGGTTTCAGTTTAAACTTGATAGAATATCTGTGTTATGATCAATGATATGTGTTAAATTTTGTGAGTGGCATTTTCCCACAGAGTATAACCAAAAACAGATTGTGCGGATTTTTGGGACAACGCCGGATTTTGGAAATTGTGATTCCTAAAATCTCGCCTCAAAATCTCAGATATTGTTAATTGCCAATTGTGATTCGAACTGTTGTTCAAAATTAGCTTGTTAGATTGGATATTCATTAGTTTGTGCCCAGCAATCCCAGCAGTTGTGTAATGGAGCACAGAAAATGCCAATTTACTTTGCCAGATCAAAAAAAACAAGTAGTTGATTTCGATGAACAGGAGATCTGATTGAAGAAAAACGCTTGTAGAGTTTATGTGAAATTCTGAGGACCACGCTGGTGTTTTGAAACGATGTCATGTTTATGAATACATAGCGCTTCTGCATGTTTATGTTGTATTGCTAATACGTTATTGATTGCAGTCTAAGTGAATTGAGCACAGAAGTTTTAGAAAATCGCGTTCAGGACAAGTAAAATGAAAAACGCAGATCTACAGAAATTCTACAAGTTGCAATTAAATTCCATGTCACGACAACTTTTCTGGGCATAGATATATGGTATAAGAGAGTTTTAACACATATACAAAAAGATTTGGTATTATTTACGTTGTGGCAAATGCAAATAGATTGCATCGGATTGATTCAATCGGTAAATGGTTGATTTTATTTGTTGATTGCAACTAAATAAACGCAGATAGGGCGCAAATGTTTTTGCTTCATTTGAAACCAGTGTCTGGTACCTAATATATGATATAAAACTAATTATATGGTTTCGCTTTGTATGGAACTAGAAAGGAATCCAGTTTCTATGTTTAAGTTGAAACAGAGTTTCTATTTTGGTATTCGGCATTTTAGAAGTCAATAGGATTGATTTGTATGCTTGTAATACAATTGGAGTGCACTCAGAGTTTCAGGTACATTATTTTTGGTATCAGAGCCAGAGTTACAGGTGTTGTAACAAAGATGCCGCCAAGGAGAGGAATTGGTCGAGGGAGACCAGAACCAAATGCAGTCCTGATAGAAGAAGTGCGAAGACTGCGTGAACGAATGGAGACAATGGAAACAGTGCAGAGAAGAGCGCTTGATGAGGGGGCTGAAAGTTCTTCAAAAGAATTTGAGGAAGATGTGGAAGCAGAAGAAGAGAATGAAAACGTTAAACTCCTGAAGATGTTGGTGAAGGTTAGAAGCAAACCAAAAATAGAGATTCCTATGTATGAAGGGAGTTTGAATGCCAAGGAGCTCATGGATTGGATCAAATCCATAGATCAGTACTTTGATTATGAAGAGATTGAAGAGAATAAGAGGGTGAAGTTTGCAGTCACTAGACTGAAGGGCCATGCAGCCATTTGGTGGGACGAGTTACAGAAATCAAGAATGAGAAAAGGGAAATCTAAGATCAAGCAGTGGGATAAAATGGTAAGTAAACTGAAATCCAAGTTTTTGCCTGAAGACTATCATTTGAATATTTTTAAGCAGATGCAAAATTTGAAGCAGAAAGGAATGTATGTTAAGGAGTATACAGAAGAATTCTACAGGTTAAATATCATAATAGGGCATGTAGAAGATGATTTGGAGAAAGTAGCCAGATATGTTAATGGGCTAAGGTAGGAGATCCAAGATGAGATTAGCTTGTTAAGTTTGAAAACTGTTGAGGATGCCTATCAAGCAGCCTTGAAGGCAGAGGAAAAACTGTTGTGCAAACAAAACCAGAGGAACAAAGGTAAGAATCCAGCAAAAGAAGGAAGGATACTTGAATCCAAAGTTCAACACTCTCAGAATGAGGCAGGGAGTGCGAGCAATAGAGCACCACAAAGAGGAGATTTTGGTCGTGGAAGTTTTGTGCCTAGAGGAAGAGGGCGAGGAAGAGATGTACAGTATTATATATGTGGTGAATGGGGACATATGAAATGGGATTGCCCTCATCGGAAGTCGGCAAACCCACGTAATGTGAATGTTCCTGAAACCAAAGAGGAGATTCCTCAACCTGAAGTTAAAGAGGAACCACCAGAAGTCGGAGAATCCCTATTACTGAAGAGGGTATTACTGGAAGAAGCTAAGGAAGCCAAAGAACCAGTTCAAAGAAGGACTTTATTCAGAACTATATACAAGTCCAAGGGTAAGTGTTGCAAATTGGTAATTGATAGTGGTAGTATTGACAATCTTGTTTCTACAGAGATGGTGGATAAGCTGAAGTTGGAAAGGACAGTACACCCCACTCCTTATAAAGTATCGTGGCTCCAGAAAGGCCATCAAATTTTTGTAACTGAACAATGTCAAGTTGAAATTCAGATTGGTACTTATAATGATGTCATTTTATGTGATGTAATGCCGATAGATGTCTGCCACATATTGCTAGGGAGGCCTTGGCAATTTGACCGAAATGCCATACATGATGGTAGAAGAAATACTTATACTTTGGAGAAAGATGGGAATAAGCATACACTACTGCCGTTGAAAGCTGAAGCTAATAAAGAAGCACCTGGAAACAGTGTTACATTGATGAATGAGAAGATCCTGTTGCAGGAAGATGAGAAGGGTAAGGAGATGCATCTTGCTAGTGTTGGAAAACCCAAGGTAATTTTAACTTCTACAAATTTGGAAGATTTACCTCAAGAAATTCAGAATTCCTTGAATGTTTGTGTTGATATTGTTGTGGATGAGTTGTTACCCATTAGGAGTATTAGTGAACATAATGATCTAATATCGGGAGTCAGTCTATCGAATAAAGTAGCCTACAGGGTAATGCAGGAAAATGTCAAAGCTGGAACACAAGTGAAAGAGTTGATGGATAAATGGCTAATTAGTGGAAGCCTTAATCCATGTGCTGTGCCAACAGTACTCAGTCTGAAGGAAGAAGTTGAAAGGCGCATGAGTACAGATTCTCGAGCCTTATATAAAATCACCATCAAATTGATGAATGAAGGTTTGGAGGAATATATAGTCTCTAAAGAAAAGTTGAAATTGAATCCCAAGAAAATCCAAGTAGATGTGAATTGGCTAACTCCTAGAAGCATATTTGAGGGGGATGTCAAAAGAAGATGGCAGGAATGCAGTAGCAAAGACAAGCAGCGAGCAGATATGAGAAGGTGGAAAAAGGAATTCCAAACAGGTGATTTAGTCATGTATTGCATAATGGTACCTATACTAAAATCCAAAAGAAGAACCACAAGGAGACGCCATAATAGACGAAAACACAAAATAGGAAAAAGGAAAAAGAGAGAGCCAAAGAAAATCAGAGGTCAGACTCACTATCAGTGTTTGGTCAAGTGGAAAGAGCAACCAATGGAAGATTCCAGTTGGTTGACATCAGCTGAATTGCAGAGATATGGAGTAAGTCTTGAAAGTTGAAGGACAAATATTTTCTTCCCCGGAAGTCTGATGTAGGAGCATCGGAACTGACCAGCAATGTGGAAAATTGTCCACGTGTTGTGGTTTAACATGGTGAATTTTATTACTGTTTGTTCAATTTCAATCTTACTGAGGAGGTCGATTCTTCATATAGTTTGTTATTATTGTAATAAATGCAACTGTTTTATTTGAGATTTTCTTTAATAATAGGAGATTATGTTAGCTGTTTGTTAGAGCAATTAGTGGAGGAAATACATTAAAAAATGTAATAAGCAAAGAGATTGGAGGAGGTAGAGTAAGTGTGGTGTGGTTGTTTGTATGGGCGAAAAGCTCCGATTAATAAAGAAGATTGTTTTTGAAGAAAACCGGAGATCGTTCTTGGGGAAAAGGCATCAAAGAAAATCTCTATTTTATTAGTGCCGATGAATAAGAAAATAGTGTTTGCGACCAATATGTGATGGTTGATCTGTGTTATAAATGGAATAGCTGTGGTTGTGTTAATGGTATGCAGATTAATACGTTGACAATTCTCTGAATTAGTTCGAACTGTGGTTTCAGTTTAAACTTGATAGAATATCTATGTTATGATCAATGATATGTGTTAAATTTTGTGAGTGGCATCTTCCCACGGATTATAATAAAAAACAGACTGCGCGGATTTTTGGGACAACACCGGATTTTGGAAATTGTGATTCCTAAAATCTCGCCTCAAAATCCCGGATATTGTTAATTGCCAGTTGTGATTTGAACTTCTGTTCAGAATTATCTTGTTAGATTGGATATTCATTAGTTTGCGCCTAGCAATCCCAGCAGTTGCGTAATGGAGCACAAAAAACACCAATTTACTTTGCCAGATCGAAAAAAACAAGTAGTTGATTTCTATGAACAGGAGATCTGATTGAAGAAAAGCGCTTGTAGAGTTTATGTGAAATTTTGAGGACCACGCTGGTGTTTTGAAACAATGTCATGTTTATGAATACATAGCACTTCTGCATGTTTATGTTGTATTGCTAATATGTTATTGATTGCAGTCTAAGTGAATTGAGCACAAAAGTTTTAGAACATCGCGTTCAGGACCAGTAAAATGAAAAACGTAGATCTACAGAAATTCTACAGGTTGCAATTAAATTCCATTTCACGACAACTTTTCTGGGCATAGATATATGGTATAAGAGAGTTTTAACAAAGATACAAAAAGATTTGGTATTATTTACGTTGTGGCAAATGCAAATAGATTGCATCGGATTGATTCAATTGGTAAATGGTTAATTTTATTTGTTGATTACAACTAAATAAATGCAGATAGGGTGCAAATGTTTTTGCTTTGTTTGAAACCAGTGGTTGGTATCTGATATATGATATAAAACTAATTATATGGCTGCGCCCTATATGGAACAAGAAAGGAATCCAGTTTCTATGTTTAAGTTGAAACATAGTTTCTATTTTGGTATTCGGCATTTTAGAAGTCAATAGGATTGATTTGTATGCTTGTAATACAATTGGAGTGCGCTCAGAGTTTCAGGTACATTAAAATCTGTCTAGGATCTCTTAGGTCCTTAATTATAACATCATGAGGTGAAAATTCAACAATTTTGTCTTCACCTAAATGAGTTATCTGATATACAGATAGAAGGTTGCGGGATAAGGTTGGAACACATAATACATCATTAAATTGACTATTGTCTATATGAATAGTTCCAGTCCCTACAACACTAAGAGATATATCAACACCAACGTATATATTTTTGGTGTTACAATCATTTAAAGAAGAAAACATGGCTTTGTTTTTGGCCATGTGATAAGAAGATCTAGAATCAATGAGCCAGTCATGAGAATGAGAAGAAGAAGATACATTTAGTGCATAACTAGACTGATATGCTTGACAACCACATGTAGAAAGTGTTATTCCTGAAGATGAAGTTGAATTTGAAGAATGCTCCAAATGGATGTTATGTTTCTTCATTGTTGCTTTCAAGGCTTGCATTTTCTTAAAGCATTTGGATACTAAGTTGCCATCTCGATTACAAAAGTTTCAATGTTTATCTATCTTATTCCGTTTGTTTTTATTTACCTTATCATTTTGTTGAATTGATTTTTCATTTTGAGACTGAAATTGCATAAGACCCTTGTTTGATTTAGGACCATTGTTTTTAGGATATTGCTTCTTAGGATTCTTTGAATTTGGTTGTTGTTGGATGGCTAAGGCTTTCTTAGAAGAGTTTCTAAGATTAAGAATACCAATATGTAAGATTTTTTCTTGTTGACTTATTAAAGAATCACAAAAGACATCAGAAAAGGGGGAATTGTAGTCTTGTCCTTGGGAAATGAAGGCTTATCTAGTAGAATGGCAGGTTGAAACAAACACAGAGTAGGTTGGTCCCAACTTAGTAAGAATGGAATAGATAAGGCTACCATCTTATTTCTTAACCTTAACACCTTCCAAGAGAAGTCTAAGGGTCTTAAACTCGGACAAAAAATCTTCAATGGAAGAAAAAATATTTGGGTCCAATGTAAGCAACTCATTTTCGAGTTGATGGGCTCTAATTTCATTTTTATTCCAAAAACTTTAGTGAGTTGTTTCATTGCTTCACTAAGGGTTATCCAATTCTGCAATATGGAATCTAAGGTCTGGAGAAATAGACACCCCTACTAACCCACGTGCTTCATCTTGCCTATTTTCCCATTTGGCTGCCTTATCTTCATCTTTAGCATTAGTTTCTTGGCCTGAGGCTATTCTGTAAAGATCTTTACTTCTAAGTAAATCCACAATGTAGGACCACCAGCGGAAGTAGTTGGCTCTATCAATAATAACTTGGCATGGACTTTCCATTTTAACATAAATGGAAGTTGTATATGCTGAAACTAAGTGTTCCAATGGAAAGATCTTGAAAAATTAGGCCGGTTAAAAAATTGGCTCTGAAAACAGCTTTCAAATGAAGAAGTTATGGCTTTTTGAAGAAAAATTGTTGAAGATGTCGATGAAGTGCGTGAATGTGCATGAGTGAATGATAATGTTATATTTAAACCCCCCCTCACTGGCACTCCCCCTTTCCAAACCTAATCTAATTAGCTCACTTTAAAAAAGATTTCATGTGACCCACTTTTATAAATAAGTGAAAGTCACTTTTACAATGGTACTTTATGAGCTACTCACTAGATTGTAACTTAAATAAAAGATAAAGAGACTTTAGAATTATAAGTGACTCACTTTTCATAATGGGTGAGAACATTTTTACGTAAAGTAACTTTAAAACATAAGTTACATGTGCTTTATGAAAAATTAACTCAACAAAAAGAAAGACTTGAACCCAAGACCTCTATTCTCATAAAGTAACTTTGGACCAAGTGAGCTAGTTTAAAAGGTAAGAAATTTTTGGAAACGAGGAAGGGGTTTTTTTTTTAGTCACTGAAGCTTTAGGGAGCGTGCTTACTTGAAAAAGATCTTTTTGCATACAAAACAAAAAACCACACAACCCAACAGAAAGATGCAAAAAAATCGAAAACCTTATGGCTTCAAGTTAGCTTTCACCGGAAACTAGATATTTTCCTCTATGTTTGTTATTTTTCGAGATCACACTAAGGCGTAGTGGAAAAGAGCGTATGCATGAGAAAAATCCTTCCTTTTTGTTTTTGATTTGCCTAGATCGCACAGAGTCACGGGGCAAAGAGCATACACATAAATGAAAGGTATAGATCTGGTAATAAAAAATAGAGAGCTAAATAAACCGAAATAAACAGAGAGATGGATAACTAAAACTGCAAATAAAGACTCTATACCTCTAGATCTTACAAATGACGTAGCTACGGCTACCGGAAACATTTCTCATGAAACAAAAGGGGTTCCTCACTGGAACAGATGCTCCTAACACAATAGAGTATTCCTCTTAGCCCAAAAGTAATCAGAAATAGTAGATCTAGGAAATGATAGTCGAATGCAGTTGTACGGACTTCAGATTTGGATCACCAATTGATGCAGCCCTCAAATAGCTCTGATACCATGTAGGAATTTACAGGATAAGTTCCTCAGATAGAACACCAAAGGACACCACTCACAAATAGATCATAGAACAATACACCAGTATTCTTGATGTGGTTAAAACCATCAAAGAGGGAAATAGTCCACGGCCTGAGCCAATGCGACCACTTCAGGGAATTTATTAATAAAATAAAGAAAATTTACGTAAGCTTCTCTCATGAATGGTCACCCTACAAATGACCCTCCATGCTCTTTAATTAGAGATCTTGGACCAATCATGTGTTAAGCCACAGATCAAGTGTCGGTAATACCGAGGAGAGAATGAACCGTTGGATCACTTAATGTCTAGAACAGATCGTGACCATTGTATTGTAAGTTACAAAAGTACATAGTAAACAAGTACACTTTACCTAGCTCTACACCAAACCAAGTTATTCTTAATTATTTCCTATGTGTCGGAATATCCTAACACAAAGAGGTTTATTTTGAATTCATTGATCTATGTCTTCTTCTATTTTGTGAGTTGGTTGCATAACACTCAAGGGAGTTTTACTCCTACAGCTAATAAATAACAACCTAAGAGTCTCTAGTGACCCTAATAGAATTTATGGCAAGCCAACCTGCACTCTAAAGTAATCCCCACAACTCCACTATCTTTGCCTCATTATTAGTGCCACCACCTCCATTCCAATAGAAGTGAAATTCCCTATTAGGGAATAACATAAAAATAGCTCCAGAGCCACACAAATGATCGTTTTAGGCTCCATTAAATAAAACAAAAGGGAAATGACCTCCCAATTCCCTTAAATGACAAGTACGCCGAGGGGATGAATAAATCTAGTGGCCAATTTCATGGAAATGGACAATGATTTTGATGCTGATAGAATGGAAATTTGAGGAGAAATTCTCAAAGACAGAGGTGTTTCTAGAATGTCAAATACACCAAAGAAAACGCAAGGGGAGAGCATGGAAGGTTATTTGTTTCATATATGAATACATAAAGCATTCCAAGATGGAAGACTAGTCCCTATTGATCTTTATTTTCAAAGAAACTACTACATGGTCCCAAATGGACTTAGCAAAAGGGCATTGTAGGAACATATGGATAATATCTTCAAAAGTAGATCAAAAAAATTGGCATCATCCTGACCGATGAAAACCCATTTTCAACAAATTTTCCCACCCTGGGCAAGAGAATCAAGCCATTCATACAGAATAATCCCAACCTCAATGACATTATGTCTATAAGAATCCCATTTGAATTCAAAATCAATTTTGAGCCCCAAGTGCCAAGAATGAAGCCAAGCAAATGAGGGGAGAGCAAGATGGAACCAATATTTTAGATCTCCTAAATGGAATATACCCTTCATATTCGGAGAAAGGATGACTTAAGGGGAGAGGTTGTGATCTCCTTGCATAGCCTTAATCGCGTCCAAATCAATTAGGATCTCGCACCATTTCCTACTTGCCATCTAAGGTTTCCACAAAGCCAAATTATGGTTTTCACTAAGTTGTTCCAAATGAGATATTTCCTCCACTTCTAAGGGGCTTCCGTAGCAACCCAATCCTCCAAACATTGTTGCTAGAGATATTTCCCTTGAATGACCTTATCCCAAATACCTTGTTCATTAGAAACCCTCGAGAAAAAATTTGAGTGATGAGAGATAGATTAAAGCATTTCATATCCCTCAAACCCCATCCTCCCCAATCTAGAGTGTGAGTAAGAGAATCCAACTTAATCAGAAGGATTTTCCTAGAAGGTCAAACTCCCGACTTCAAAAACTTGGCAATAATAGCATTAACTTTGTGGATTATCATCAAAGACCTAAAAAATAAGAGATACGTTGAAGGACTAATTTAATCATGACCACCCTTCCTCCAATGGTCATCCACCTGAGGAAATATCCCAAATACTTAAATCCAGAAGACACAGGAATAGATTTAATCCTAAAGAGGGTGGTTATATGTTAACTAGACTCGTCATCATTTTCATTAGAAATAAGCTCAGTCTTATATTTTTAAGAACACGTATTGTGGCTCTTCCAAATTGAGATAAAATATGATAAAATACTTCCCATTCATAAATCTTGGAAGTTCCAAAACATAGAACAAGGTCCACAAATAGTAGATGGGTAGTGGAGATTGTGGAGGATACCCTACATCCTATTTTTATACAGGATTTATGATTTCAAACAAAAGTATCTCCCCTAAGTTTGGTGGATAACCTAGAATGACAAAGAGACAAGGAATATAATTCTTTCCTTAAAGTAAATAGATGATGGTATGAAGCCTACCTAGAACACATTGCAAGCTTCGCTCATTATTTAGGTTGAATGCTCCAATTCTACCACTGATTGCCAAAATTAGAACCTACACAATCTTATAACAGAAGCCAAGAAACTACAAGATCTATGCAGTATCATCTAAATAATCCATTCAATAGATCAACATGGTATTGAAATATATGAAATAATGACATCACATATAGGAAAATAGAGAATTATTTGCATTAATATAAATGGAAGGAGTTTACAACCATAAGTAGGAGTTGATCTTGTAGAAGAGCTCCTCCAAGGTTGACTTGTCCTTTACTTGTCGCAATGTGCATCTCCAATCACCCAAAATGCATGAAATGAAACCTCTCACCATAGCAACATAAGGGTAAAATCACCCTCCAAAAGCTAACCGCTTGCATATGGAAGGTTGTAAATATATAAAGGAGTGGGGTAAGTTGGGAGTTCTTATCCAATTACCAATCTAAGGTTGTAGATACACCTTTGACGGGAGGACGGGATCAAAGGATAAGGGATGGAAACTCCAAATTAGGGTAGGATAGGATCTAGATGATTTATTTGAGGTAAATGGTTGTAACAAATACTAGAAGCTTATGGAATAGGAGGCTTCCATAATTTATCTCCTTATCCAAAATTTATAGAACCAACGGAGGTGCAAAGGGGACCAACTTGTAGATGATCAATGTACGCCACAGTGGAGCAACTTGATTCTCAACTTTGTCTAGTAGGAGGCTAGGGCGTTTTGGTCCTAAAATTGACTCAGATGATGTAGTTTAGGACAAAAACTTTGGGAAATGAGAGGTACAAGGTTAGGGATTTGTGCAATGATGATAACAAGGGGGAATAGGATGTTGATTGATCCCATTAGGAGGACTATTGATCAGATGTGAAAAAATTTCATATAATATATTTCACCCTAAAGTTCTAAGTCATAAATGATGATTGATGACTAAATTGATTTACCTAAGTTTTGACAAGTCGAGATCAAGAACAACCAAAGAGCGTCATCTGTTACAATGCATTTATATCATGCCATATTTATTGCTGTGGGAGGCATACACATACTCACCACATAAGCTAACATAACATGTAAAATGATCAGAAGACATGTCCACAGATGAAAAATGGTGTACCAATGACTGGATAATTGTCTTCATGATCATGGACATCATGCATTGTGATATTTGTATAATCCTAAAATCGTAGCCTGGATGGATGAAACTAGATCTTGGTTCTTCTCTCTTGTTTACACCACCGACTAATGTACGAGTCTAACCATGTGAATCAAGGAGATGAGGTCGAGCATGGTAGACACCATCTAACTGTCGGCTAATGATGTAAGCCGTTAACAAACACCAGAGAAACTGTCGATGAAGTTAATGGCTCTCAACGTAATACAATACAATCTGTATGGTGTCAATAAATGAGTTGATGCCGAACACCACACAGAGTCTTTTGGTCCAAGGCCATTAACATAAACATGCTGCAGAGAGTGAGGAAACTTTCCATTGACTAATGCAAGCACCAAGTTACCAACTATTGTTTATAAGTTATCTTCCTCGGTAATGTGTTGATATCGATAATAAGTAACTCGTCACAAGAGAGCCTTGATGTATCCCCCATCAACAAAAAGAAATAGGCATCATGATTGAGACAGAATGATCAGAATGATGATGATACCGAACTTGATTAGGAAAAGAAAACAGGGAACAAAGACTTAAGAGTATTGTAATGGATATCAACTCAATGAACTCTCTTGAACATAGTGATGACACTTAATGGAGTTGAAAGCATTGAACCAAAACAAAAATAGAAGCTTTGAAAATGGTATTATAATCAAAAGACAACCAAATTACCTGTTGTCACTCACTTCATTAAGGGTTTAAGTTGGTCAAGATTTCCTAAGAGAAGTGAAGTTTGAAGCCACCTTCCTAGGCAATAGAATCTCTCAGAGCCAAGTTAGTCCCACTCCATTGCATATTTCCCTAAACGAGCTTTCCAATGGTATATAGAAGTCCCAAAATGGACAATTGGATTAGAAGATATGACATGTTGAAGATTAGGAGTTATGTTGCCCTGAAATGAAGGAAACGAGGTTATTAGAGGACCCCGGGCATAGCAAGTCAAGCATATTGGGCACCCCGCAGTCCCACAATCATGTATCCCCCATCATCGTTGTCCTGCAGTCCCGCATCCCACGCCATCACACTCCCACACATCGAATTATCGGGCATATTAGAGGGCCCCAAGGGTTCATAGGCTTATTGGCGATCGGTGGTGGGAAAATCCTGTATCATGCAGTCTCACAGTATTTCATGGCCCCTGCAATAACTGATTGACCATCCTTCAAGAATTGTGGGGTGGGGGTTGTTATGGATGTGACCTGAAAATAGAAATGCTTCACTTTATTTATCAAACCCTTAAGTTAGGGTAACACCACACATTCACTCCTTAAGGAAGGAGAAAAATCCACAATCCATATGGTTGTCCATACAATAATCCTTGACATCTCTCAATGGGGAGTCTCTAGCCTCTATATAGGCCTCATACATAAAATACCATGGGTCATTACGATGGTTCCCTCAATACCATCTATCTAATATGATGGGCTTATTACATTATTAGTAACTACTTGTGGTCCCTTACATGATACGGATTAACCACCTTATTTATTACTATGGCCCATCCCATTATTACATTATTCCCTTGGGTACCTCCCTCTATACCCCATATTATCCCCCTAGGTATATTATAGGGGCATTGCCGATATAATGTGAAATCGTCGGGGAAGGCTGAAATAGTTTAATAAAGAAAATGCATCCAAAGACAGAGACAGGTGGGCCCTTTCTCTCTCCCGCAGATGGTGGTATAGTTTATTGGAGGTTGAGTGCCCCACGTACAACGAATCTCACAAATCGGCCATGTCAAAGCTCCTGCATCTCGCAATATTATAGTCCCACAAGACCAACAAATCGGCAATCAACATGGTAGAGGGGTTCTAACTTAAAATCTTGCAATCTCACTGATTTTCGGTATAGTGTTAAATCATCGGGAATAGGACAATTCTATTTAACAAAGGAATTCATGAAGGACCAAGGCCAAGTAAGCCATTTTCTCTCTCCTCGAGAGGGCCACGTGGTGGGGTATGATTGGCCCTTATAGTTGACATGGCAGCTGACATCATCAATGACTTGGTAGTACAAGTGAAACATGTCGCCAATCAGAAGGTGACACATGGCAGTGAAGACGTCACCCCCCACAAGTCGGAAATGAACAATCACATAGGTTAAAGTGCTTTTACACCAAAGTTCCTTCCAGGTTTGCGATTGCAATAAGTGAGGATCCTCTCAGGCACAATATATTATGTGATCGGGCCTATAAAGCTCCCACATCCGGACATTCTGCTAATGCTGAGAAATAAGGTAAGAGGTCCTCCTTCTCCGGGGTTACGATTGCAATATCTTTGGTGGGACCAATCCCGATGATCGGCGATTGCAAGTTAGAAAGAGAGATGCCAAATGGTAAAGCGTATCATGTGGCGAGATGCGGTATTCTATGTAACAAAGGAAAAAGGCCTCCCTAACAGCAGACCAAAGCCCTTAGAGCTCGAGGGCTAAGCCCCTAGTCATATGATAAGAAAAGCAGAAAGGGGCTAAACTAAAGGGAGCCAAGGAGCATTAGAGCCCACCATTCTCCAACACTTTCAAGAGTAAAAGTCTCACTGCCTTGCAACCTTGATAGCATGGTACATGGCTCTTAAGGTGGATGGGTTGGCATCTGTGGCATTAAAGTAAGTATGACGTAGAGGGTTGAACATAATATGGGGGGCTTAGTAATATTTAATGGCTCGTCATGGAGCCTCACTCCTCTACACAGTGAAGGACCGCTGAAACAAGCACTTATACTGGACCCACTCCATAATCCATAGAACAAGACATTCGAGCAGTAAAGGCAGAAGTGACGGGGTCCGTTGAGCAGCATAGGAGGCAATACCGCGAGAAAATTATAGCCTAAGGCTGAGGTGATCACGAGATGGGCACAGAGGCTTTCCATTTACTTTTATGTCTGGTTGTTTATTTGTTTTTGTCCTGTAACATGCCTCCCTTCAATGAGGCCATTAATTATGCAATACTTTTTGGCCATAGGGCCATCTTGACCAAGACAGCTAGTCAACTTGACAGCTGAGACTCGATCGAAGATATTTTTTTTGTAATGAAGGTCTATGTTCCCCTCTCAAGAATATAGAGGAGGAAGCAAGACTTCACAAAGGTTCAGAAATTCTAAAGAAAACTCTACATGTTATTTTCAGACTGTATAGCTTTACAATTAGATTTTCCATAATATGAAGGAAATGGTGGTGATTCCCCCTTCAAGTATTACAACATGTTATCGCTCTTTTAAAACCCATTATGTTCATGTTTCTTCTATGAATTCATGCAATCACATTTGTTAGAAATATTTCAAAACTTCCTCATAGATTTGTTGGTACCAATATGTTATGCATGTGCCTGTAAGTTCCTCACAGATTCATTTTTATCGACATTGTTAATGTTAGTGACTGTATGGATTATTAAAATTGTATATTTAAAAGTTTCTCTTCATGAATCATAGCACACGACCTCTTTTATGCCCATTATATCTACTTCTAACTCAGATACGCATAGGAACTCTTAAAGCTACAAGCTTTGTGTGTTAAGCATATAATTCTTGATGCTATAAGCTCCATATGATGATTTACCCCTTCTCCTTATCCTCTATCATTAGTCTACAAAATTTTATCAAATTGTAAGTCCTTTGACTACTCGGCCTCGACTGCTTTATGCATATTTATAAGATTTGTACATGGGAAGAAGTACCAAGAAATTCATGCTTTACTCCTTTAGAGGAATGAGCCAACCCGTTATATATACATATAGAATATAAGTGAGGTCTCCCTTTACTGTGAATCATTCGAGACTCTCCAAATTGAGATGTTCACAGGCACTAGTCTTGTAAGAAATCTACTATTGTCTCTAAGAGCGAAAACATCTTTTGGTGTCATTGTCAGCGAACATATTGAAGGATTTTTCCACTGGGATACGACAAGTTGAGCACTCTTTGTGTAGGTGAGAGAAGTCTTCTCGATTTGCATCTACATCACCTTGGTGGCTCGACACTCCCCATTATAATTCATCATCACAGCTTTCAAAAGACCTCACACTCAATCATATACATCTCAGCAGAAAGCCCCATTCGCATTTGAACCAGAAAAATTAATTTTTAGGAAATTTGGGAAAGAGAAAACTCCCCCTATTGCTACTACCATCCCACCAGCCTTTGAAGATTCCTCATCCATCTCTCAGCCTGCTCCTACTCACTACTCAGGAGTTGTTCCTAAGGACCTGACATACCCTGCATTTAGTATAGCCACTCCTACTACTATGTTTTTGGGCCAAGTTCCTCAGTCAAGTCTTAATCCTCCTCCATTAATCCATATGGCTCTTCCAAGTTTTTTGCTAAATAAACATGCACCTCTTAATTGACCTCAACCTCTAAGTGTAATTCCTTGGGACTACCTAAAACATCTACATAGGTTCAATGGGGAAGAAGATAACATGGAAAATAGTCATGTTGAAACCTTCAATGATTTTGCCAGAACATAAACATGGAACAACTAGATGTGGTCATGAGATTTTTTGTACAATCCCTCGATGGAGAGGCTAGAAAGTGGTTAAAATCCCTACCCAATGCCTCCATCACTACCTGGGAGGAACTTGAAAACTCTTTCACATAGAAGTAGGGTGAAAAGACAAACCATGAGTACCTCCTCACAGAGTTTAACGTCATAAAGAAGAAGCCAAAAGAGGATATCTCGGAATTTATAAATAGGTTCAACATCAATACAATAACCAACCAGATGAGATAAAGCCTCCTCTAGCTACTGCCCGAGTAGCCTTTTTGGGAGAATTTGAGTCTAAATTTATATTTACTCTGAGGGAAAGGAGGTCTATCGCTCTAGATCATCTCCAAATCGATGCACTTGAGGTGGAGGAAAATTTTGCCTCAACAGGAAAGTTAAGAGGAAAGCAAGAACCTACTGATAACAAAAGAGGGAAAGAAGAGGCATCTTCCTTTGGTTGAGATAGAGAATCATGAGACCAAAGATGAAGGAACTAGAAAATCTCATCAGGAGTTTATCACAGAAGGTTGGAAAGCTTGGATTGAGAACAATAGCCTCTCCAAAGAAAATCCTCAAGTAAACAATCGGGCTTACAACCTGTAGTATAGAAGACCTCCATTACAAATACTACCAAGGGAGAGAAACGAGCATATCGAAGAGATCCCTCATCCTTTATACTTAGAGGATGGTCCCAATGAGAAATTTTCGAATACAAAGGAGATGCAAGGAAACTTATATTCCTCTTTCCATGAAGAAGAACAGGAGAATATGGTTCACTAGGAGGTCAGTCATGATGGAGAAGCAACAGATGAGGAAGATATAAATTATTATTGCAAACAGTTTGCAGTGCTGATGCAAGCATAGCCCCAACATAAATATAATCTAAAATCTTCAAAGAAGAGGTCAAGAGAACCAGAGCAACAGGAGGAAACTACTCCCCAATTTATCTCTCCACTACAAGACAAAGGGAAAGGTAAGCTAAATCCTGACCCTTCCAAGATGAAAGTCTTTGCAAATAAAGAAAGCAATAGTGCAAAAGGACACATTGACAAGGAGGGACCTGCGTCGTTGTGAACTACCAGTGCTAGTGAAGAAGGAACAGGGCCCGGAGGTATAGAAAAATTCCAACCCACATTCAATCTCTAGAAGGAGCTTGAAAAGGTAAAACTTTGTGTTCACCTGAATGAGCTTCTAAAGCAGCCTACTTATAAAGCTCTTGTCTCTCAATTCTTGCATCCCTTTATCTTAGCACCAGCTCATGATAGTCTAAACCTCTAGGAGGAGAGGCCAATGGTTGTTCTTGGGCCACATGTGGAAGAATCAGATCCTTCTACTACAACTTTTTATGTGACTTTGGTGATCCATGACCTTTTGTTGCATAATTTCATGCTAGATTTAGGAGCCTCACACAACCTCTTGCCATTATCAGTAATGGAACAGTTGGGCTTGGAGATCACCAGACCATACAATGACCTATACTCCTTTGACTCCAAAAGAGTCAAGTGCTTAGGGATGATAAAGGATCTGGTGGTCAACGTGGCTCAAATCCCTGAGAAGAGTGTGGTAATAGACATAGTGATGGCCAATATTCCTCCTTTGTTCGGCATGATCTTATCCAGATCTTGGGGTTCCAAGGTGGGTAGCTCTATCAAGCTAGATCTGACTTATGTCACTATTCCCACTTTCAGAGGTGACCAAAGGAGGCTGTAAAGAGAATCCAGGTTTGTGAAAACTGCAACCCCATCTAGAGGCTCAGAAAACTCCCTAGCTCATGGAAAAGAAGGATACCTCTCATGCCTATCCTTAGAAGAATATGAGAACCCCTTAGAAGAAGCATCAGTACACCTCACAAGGCATTTGAAATACCAACACTTCGATGAAAATGAAGTATTGAAATTGTACTTCGACAGTGCAAACTCAAAAGAGGTAAATGGAGCTAGAATATCATTGGTATCCCCGGTAGGCATCATGATACCATTCTCATTCAAGCTAGAATTTGATGTGACCAACAATGTGGTGGATTATGAATCATTACTCCTTGGGTTACAAACGACAAGAAATATGAACATTGAATACCTATCGTTCTATGGAGACTCTGAGTTAGTCGTAAGGCAGATCTAAGACCAATGCAAAGCCAAACACCCCCGACTCAGGATGCACCAGAATGAAGTATGGGACCTAATTGATAATTCTTCCTAGCCTTTAACATCTAATATCTACCCACGGAAGAAAACAAGATCACTAACTCTCTTGCTATAGCTGCAAGCACTTTCAAATTCCCACAAAATTCGCTCCTCAGGTATGAGGTAGAAGTCAGATACAGACCTTAAATACCTAGTAATGTCAAACATTAGCAGGTATTCGAGGATGATGAGCAGGTGAAACTATTTATAGAAGTCATTGGGGAGTTTGCGCACTCCACCATCGATCAAGAAGAATAAGAAGCAGAACAAGAAGCCATTTTGTTGAAAGACATAGTGGATGGGTACAAAATTTTATAACTAAAAGGGAACACCATCTCCTGCGGATTTGTTCCACTGGAAATACTTTTTAATAAATATGAAGTAGCCTCCAAAAAAATGGCTCCTGAGAAGGATGATCAAGTAGAACACTGCAACAACGGATCAATGGAGGAACCCCAGATGATCAGGCTGTCGAAAGGAATCCCCTTTAAACACAAACAAAGGTATTTAGATTTATTCAAAACTTAAAACGATATATTTTCTTGGGCTTATGATGGTTTGAAATCATTTGATACTAATATCATTTAGCATAAGATTTCTTTGAAGAGTGGGATAAACCATGCAAACGTAAATTTAGAAAAATAAATCCACTCTTACTCCCCTACATTGAAAGGGAGGTAAGGAAACTACCACAGGAAAAGATCATATTACCTTTAAGATACTCTGAGTGGGTAGCTTATTTGGTCCCTGCCCAGAAAAAGAACGAAGAGATAAGGCTATGTGTAGAATTTCGGAATCTAAATAGGGCATCTCTGAAAGACAACTACCCACTGCCCAAGATGGACAATATATTGCAGAAGGTGGTTGGTTTGGCCAAAATGCCCATGATGGATGGGTTCTCAGGATACAACCAAGTAGCAGTTCACCCCAAGGATCACAAAAAGATTGCTTTCACCACCCCATGGGAAACATTCATGTATGCCCACGTGCCTTTTAGGTTGATAAATGCAAGGGCCACATTTCAAAGAGCTATGGACATATCTTTGTAGGCAAGCAAGAAACATTCATGGTAGTCTACTCAGATGGCATCACAGTCTTTTCTAGAAATGATGAAAAGCATATCCTCCATTTAAAGCTCACCTTTGAGAATCGCAGGAGGTATGGTCTCTCTCTCAATCCTAATAAATCTTAGTTCACCCTGAGTGAGGGGAAGCCACCTGGACACATAGTAGCATAGGAGGGAGTAAATATTGATCCTGAACGAGTCAAAGCCATCATCCTTATTCCCCTTCCCAAAAACAAGAAATAAGGAGAATGAAGTCAAGTGGAGTTCTGGCCCCTGTGATTCTTTCATTAGAATCAAAGAAGCTTTGGTTGAAGCCCTGGTACTAGCTGTCCTCGACTATTCAACACTATTAATTTTAGGTATATTCTATGCTTAAAGAAATTTATTTCAATTTTCATAGTTAGCTCCATATCCTTTCCAGATTAGCAATCACATCAGCATTAAAGTAAACTGCAGATAGAACATAAACATAAATCATAGATGACAAGCCAAGACAAGAGCACACAAGATGTGGCATTAGCTAAGGACAAACCTCAATGTGGGGAAACCCTTGATCAATTATTCTTATATGTTCTTCAATAGTTCAGTAGAAAGATAGAGAGATAGATAGTATGTTTACAACAGAAGTCAACACTTTGACTTATCTAGATAAGAGAATATATCATCTCTAAGAAGATGATACATGAGATCTGTTGAAGACATGTTGCTTCAACTAATTCTCCAAGATGACTCCTTCACCTATCGTTGGGTTGCATTTCGTCATCATGTTGTTCCTCACCGCGCTGCACCATGCTGCACCCATCATCACTATGCTGCATCTCATCACACTTCATTAATCATGCTTGTACCCATCACTGTACTTCATTATGTACCATTGTTGCACCATGTTGCCATCCTGACCTACGTATTGGCTACACCTTGCTTGCTTGTTGTCCTTTCTTGCTTTTTGTCCTTAGCATGCTTGTTGTTGCATGGTAGTTGTCCATTGCATGTTTTTTGTTGCATGCTAGTTGTCCCTTGCATGCTAGCTGTAACATTGGATGTTTGGTGTATTTGCTACTAAGTACCATACAACTATCCCAATGTTAGTTAGTTGTCCCTTGCATGCTACTCTCCTTCGGAGACAGATGCTTCGGCTATTTCGGTAGTTCCTAGCAGTTATAGCAGCTCCGACTATTCCCAACAGTTCTGACAGTTCTAGTAGTTCCTAAAAGTTCCGACAATCTCGGTAGTTCTTGCTTTTCCAGAAGTTCTAAAAGTTCAAGTATTTCCGGCTTTTCCGACTTTTCCTATTTTTCTGGCTTTTCTGGCAATTCATTATTTTCCAACATTTCCGACTTTTCCAGCAATTCTGTCTTTTCCGGTAGTTCCAGCTTTTCTGACAGTTCAGGCTTTTCCGGAAGTTCTAACTTTTCTAGCTTTTCAGGAAGTTTTGGCTTTTCTGGCTTTTCTGGTAGTTCTGGATTTTCTAGCTTTTCCTACAGTTTTGGCTTTTCCAGCTTTTCTGGCTTTTCTGGCTTTTCCGGCAGTTCTGGATTTTCCAGCAATTACGGCTTTTCTAGCAATTCCGACTTATGCCCTTTGGATCAGGGCAACGTTATTCCTTAAAATCTCTCCTCCTACTAAAACCCAAAGACAAGTAGAGAGAGGAAGAGATCCCAAGTGTGTTGAAATGAATTGAAGGCCACCTCTATTTATACTAAAATGTTCATCACATGCGGGGTTTATTTGGTTGTTGGCTGACCTTGATGAATTGTCTTATAATGCAAATAAATTCATAACTCCATGAATACTTATTGGAATTAGATGATCTTTAGATTAATCCTACACCTCTCGATGAGAGGGATCCAAGAAAAACATCAGCTTCCATAAATAAGATGACCCACATGGAGTTTTGCCCTAGTTTCCAATTTTAACACTTCCTCGCAACTAGGGAGAGCTCCATCTGTTGATCCATATGTCCGACTATACTATCTCTGCCATCAGTGCCCTGCACTGCTCTGCTCTAATCTAATCTGCTGAGCTCTGCTTTGTTGTGATCTGCTGAGCTCTGCTCTGCTCTGTTCTGTTTGATCTGTTGAGCTCTGCTCTGCTCTGCTAAACCATGAAGAAGAAGAATTGATGGGGAATGTCTCATACCATTCTCTACTAACTCGAAGTCAGTTTCATCTAAAGAGAGTGTGTCACATCACTCGTATAGACCCGAAGTTAGTTTTATTAATCCCAGATCAATATCACAAGAAACCACTCATACTGATCCCAGATTAGTTTCATTGATCCCAGGTCAATGTCACAAGAGAGTGTCTCAACCCACTCATACTAATCCTAGATCAGTTTCATTGATCCCAGATCAATGTCAGAAGAAAGTGTCTCAAACCACTCATACTGAGCCCAGATCAGTTTCATTGATCCCAGATCAATGTCACAAGAGAGTGTCTCAAACCACTCATACTGATCCCAGATCAGTTTCATTGATCCCAAATCAATGGAGGTCATCCTAGCATAGGGAGTATGGTAGATACATTAATGTGTCCACCGATATTACTACTATGGTCCCTATCCTCATTTCCCTACTCATTAAGTACTTCCCATGAGTCCCAGACTGCATGGGTAGGATGCCTTGACAGGAGAACTACTCATCCTATCCATAGGAGAATGAATCATCCTGTCAATAAATGCCATGAAGAACTAATCATCCTGGTTGACAGGAGAACTAATCATCCTGTTCCACAGTCACCATGGAGAAGAAATCACCCCGGCCCACTAGAGAACTAATCATCTTGTTCCATAGTCACCACAGAGAACAAATCATCCTGGCCCATAGGAGAACTAATCATCCTGTTACACAGTTGCCACAGGAGAAATAATCATCCCGGCCCACAGGAGAACTAATCATCATATTCCATAGTTGCCACGAGAGAACTAATCATCTCGGCCCACAGAAGAATTAATCATCCTATTCATAGTGCACCACCAGGGGAGGGTGAGTCACCCTGTCGTCATATATTGCTCCAGTAAGTACCCCAAGCCCCCCAGAGCTCCTAGAGCTCAATGCATGCAACATGCAGGACCCTTATAAGAAGGTCTCTCAATGACTCCAAGTCATTCGGGAAAGTCACAGATTTGACTTTTCCTCGAGGCTTTGACAAAATGTCTGTGACCTGTACATCAGTCTTAATGTGATGGAGCCTCCCCGCTCATCAACTTACCATATAGTAGATAAGGCAGTATCTGATGTCTATCTGCTAGAGCAATCATCGTATACGGGATTCCTCAATAATCAAATCCCCCCTCTGGTTGTCAGAGAGAATCACAGTGGTATTCATCATGTGTACAAACAACTCACTTAAGAGCTTCTGCAACCACGCAGCTTCACACGAGATTGTACTCATAGCTATGTATTCAGTCTCAGTGGTGCTTATAGAAACTGACTTCTGCTTCGTACTAATCAATTATATCGAAGCAGAATCCAAAGAGAACCAGCACTGAGAAGTGTTGTAGTGATCCTCCAAACTGCCTGCGCAGTCAACATTCGAATAATCATGCAGTTTCATATTTCCGGCAGTGTATCTCAATCCATGAGAGATTGTGCCCCGAAGATTTTTCAGAAGATTCTTGCACCAATCCAATGAGGCTCAACCAAATATGAGCTCATCATGCTAACTGCAAAACATATGTCCAAATGGAAGTTCACCAAGAACATCAACGCAAATGATTTTATGAAACTTAGAGGCATTTCCCAAATCTGATCCGACATCGCTACCATATAACTTCTGAAAGTTAAGATCATCGAGGTAGTCACAGGCTTGCAGTTTATCATTCGACATCCGGAATCCAACTCCCTCTTAATTCTGCAAATGAGAGGGTCTGCACTTGTCAAAAATACGTCGTCCTCATAAGGTGCCAGTATGAGAGGTCTATCATCCACAACCTTCGGGTAATGGTTTGGATCGGTTTCACTCCTAGTCAATCTCAACTTCATCAAATAGCTATCAATTCTCTCATACTACACTCGAGCTGTTTTTATTCAAGCCATAAAGGGCTTTCTTCCACTTGTATGCATGATATTCTGCTTTCATGAATCTCAAACTCCTCAGTTTGTCCAAACCTGTGGACCTTCTACATGAGGGGAATGGTCCCCTTATAAGATTTTCCTTCGGTACATCTCAGACATGTACCTTAATTCTCTACTTGAATTCAAACATCCCTATCACCATTTGACTCATATCAGGTAGGGCCCCATAGGTAGACCTCCAGTGTTATAGATGTGATATGTCAATTGACATGATCCCCAGTGGACCATCCTACAACTTGATACAAATTGATAACCTTGAACCCATGATAAAAATCATCTTTGAAAATTATATTTTTTAACACGTACCTTTCCATCGATAACTTCCACCCTGAAACCTTTGACTTCCATTTCCGAGATGGACACCAGGTTCTTCTTATGATCAGGTACATAAAATACATTCTCTAAATGAATCGAGTTACACTTATTCAATTGAGACTTAACATTCCCTACACCCTTTCTGGATAGGTGGCATCGGCTTCAAGTATAATCCCACGATTGTTTCCATCTCTACCAAATTAGAGAGTGCACCCATCTATCCGATGAAGTGCCTTGAAGCACTACAATCTATAAGGCAGATTCCCAAAGAATCTAAAGGAGAGGGCCAATACAAGATAACACTTCTTTATCTTATCAGAAAGAACATTTGATTCTTCATACTTGGGGTTCCTTGCTTTCTATAAAGAGTTCGCCATTTCCTTCATGACCTGCATTACCTGTCATTCCTTTGATCATTGAAGATGTCCCTAGAATGATTTTTATCATCATCAAGTGATGTGTCCTTGCCATTCGGACACTCCTTCGCATAATGGCCGAACTAGTTATCGGCCTTTCCTTCCACCCTGAGATCTGATCTTCCAATGAAGTTATCTTTAGGTAGGCCATATTCCGCTACGCCATTCTGATAATATTCTCTGATTCGACTTCACCCTTGCTAAATTTGAAGAGGGATGAGGAATCCACTGATCCTTTTGTCCTTTCCCAACTATCTTCAGTGATTGCTATTTCACTCTTGCTTTGGCATTGTCTTCACCTCAGCTTCAATACCATGTTAATTTTAGGTATGTTCTATGCTTAGAGCAACTTATTTCAATTTTCACAGTTAGCTCCATACCTTTTCCACATTAGCAATCACATTATCATTAAAGTAAACTGCGGATAGAACATAAACATAAATTGCAGAAGACAAGCCAAGACAAGAGGACACAAGATGTGGTGCTAGCCAGGGACAAACCCCAATGTGGGGAAACCCTTGATCAATTATTCTTATATGTTCTTCAATAGTTCAGTAGAAAGAGAGAGAGAGATAGTACGTTTACAACAGAAGTCAACACTTTGACTTATCTAGATAAGAGCATAGATCATCTCTAAGAAGATGATACATGAGATCAGTTGAAGACATGTTGCTTCAACTAATTCTCCATGGTGACTCCTTCACCTATAGTTGTGCTGTATTTTGTCATCATGTTTCACCTCACCACGCTGCACCATGTTGCACCCATCATCACTATGCTGCATCTCATCACGCTTCATTAATCATGACTGTACCCATCATTGTACTGCATTATGTGCCATTGTTGCACCATGTTCCCATCTTGACCTATGTGTTGGTTGCACCTTGCTTGCTTGTTGTCCCTTGCTTGCTTGTTTTCCCTAGCATGCTTGTTGTCCTTAGCATGCTTGTTGTTGTATGCTAGTTGTCCCTTGTATGCTTGTTGTTCCATGCTAGTTGTCCCTTGCATGCTATATATAACATTGCATGCTTGGTGTATTTGTTGCTAAGTACCATATAGATATCCCAATGTTAGTTAGCTATCCCTTGCATGCTGCTCTCCTTCGGAGACAGATGCTCCGGTTGTTTCGGCAGTTCCCGACGGTTTTAGCAGTTCTAGCTGTTCTCGGCAGTTCTGGTAGTTCCAGTTGTTCCTAACAGTTCCGGAAGTCCTGGCAGTTCTGGATTTTCCAGCAGTTCCTGCAGTTCCAGAATTTCTGGATTTTCTGGCTTTTCCGACTTTTCTAACTTTTCCGGATTTTCAGGCAGTTCTGGCTTTTCCAACATTTCTGGCTTTTATAGATTTTCAGTAGTTTTGGCTTTCCTGGCTTTTCTAGCCTTTCTGTCAGTTCTGTCTTTTCTGGAAGTTCCGGCTTTTCTGGCTTTTCTAGCAGTTCCAGCTTTTCTGACTTTTCCGACAGTTCTGACTTTTCTGGCTTTTCTGGTAGTTCTAGCTTTTCTAGCAGTTCTGTCTTTTCTAGTAGTTCCAGCTTTCTGCCCTCTAGATTAGGGAAACGTTATTCCTTAGGATCTCTCCTCCTACTAAAACCCAAAGACAAGTAGAGAGAGGAAGAGATCCCAATTGTGTTGAAATGACTTGAAGGCCACCTCTATTTATACTAAAATGTTGAGCACATGTGGGTTTATTTGGTTGTTGGCCGACCTTAACGAATTGTCTTATAATGTAAATAAATTCCTGACTCCATGAATAGTTATCGGAATCAGATGATCTTTAGATCAATCCTACACCTCTCGATGAGAGGGATCCAGGAAAAATATCAGCTGCCATAAATAAGATGACCCACATGGAGTTTGGCCCTAGTTGCCAATTTTAACAAATACCTTTCTACATCTTTTATTTCACCTCTCCACATACTATCGTGGCTATCCTGCTACAAAAAAAACAAAGAAGGTTATGAGAAGCCCATCGCCTTTTTCATTGAGGTCCTAAGGGATGCTGAGCTAAAATATAATATATTGGAGAAGAAAACCTACACGCTGGTCAAGGCTCTGCAAAAATTTCATATGTATGTGCTGCAATTAGAAATCACAGTGTTTGTCCTAATGACAGCAGTCAAGGACATCCTGGTGTAGGGAGACGGCAAAGGGAAGAGGGGCTGGTGGATAGCTAAAATACAAGAACATGAGTTAAAAATAAAGCCCACCAAGATCATTAAAGACCAAGGGTTGGCCAAGATTTTATCTAAATCCAACTGCCAACCTTTAGGGAAAAACCTAACTACAGAGGAAGGTAGACCATAGGATCACTAGAACGGAATTAAAATAGCTTAGTAGAAGATCTATGCCAGATATGAGGGATCGCCCTAGTATAAGAACATTTTTCATTACCTCTTATTCCTAAGGTTCCTATTGGGGTTAGATAGAGCCAAATACTAAAGTCTGAGATTGCAAACACAAAAATATATCATATCCAATGGCGTACTCTACTAAAAGGACCCGGTGAGGGTATTGTTATTATGTTTGGTGGAG
Organism: Pinus taeda; assembly: GCA_000404065.3. Lineage (NCBI taxonomy): Eukaryota > Viridiplantae > Streptophyta > Pinopsida > Pinales > Pinaceae > Pinus > Pinus taeda. Next base: position 107,628 of record APFE031687831.1, on the reverse strand, counting down.
GGTGAAACCCATAAGGTAACAAAATATTTTCATAGAGGAGTCTATGGAGGACACTTCATCTGGAACACCAGGACACATAAAATTCTTAAGGCGAGGTTCTATTGGCCTATGTTGTTCGAATATGTTTACTCTCAAGTCAGGTCATGCGAGAAATGCCAATTGTTTGTTGAAAGACAAAAGAGGGGGGACTAGACTTCATTGGAGAAATAAACCCACTATTGTAGTGTTTTCTTCTTAATGATGTATGAAAAGAACCCACTTAAGATTGTGGATGACAAACAATCTCAACAAGATAAATGGCTCCTAAACATTGTACATCTGTAGCAACTGATAGAAATAAAACTAGCCAAAATTTTGATCTATGCCACAATGAGAGTTACGACAGTGAGTGTAATAATGAAAATAATCAAAAGTGAATAATGAATGGAAAACCCTTCTATTTATAACAAAATATTGAGCTATCCCTTAATAATGAGCAATAATAAAATATTATTGATCCCATACTTGGAATAACTACTTGGAATATTCTATTAAATTTGGTTAGGAGGGAAAAAGTATTTAAACTTCTATTTAGTAATAATAAATAAAGAAATGATTTACTTATCATCTCAAGGAATTAGTTAAGAAATAATACACAATAAGGATTTATTTAATTATTCCTAAGGGATTTAGTCAAATTTGACAAAGAATAATAATTAATTACTAATTAATTAATTATTCTTGTAAAAAAATAAGATAATTAATGATTTATCAATTAATTTTTCATGATTGGGCCAAATATGACAAGGAATAATAATTGAACAATGGTTTAAATAATTATTCCTAGAAGAAAATCAAATAAATAGTGATTTATTTAATTATTCTTCATAGGTTTAACTATAAGTTACTTAACAAAGGTGGTTTATTAAGTAATTTCTTATAGTGAAAGCAATTTTACTATGGTATAATTGGCTTTACATGGTGTACTTCGATCCATCTAGTAAATTAGGCTAGATGATCAATTTTTTGGTGATAAGAGATTAACCCCCAATGTACGAGTGTTAGGAGCAAAACATATGACTCAAGTACATTGTAAAGACACAATCACTAGACAACACAAGGGAGTCAGAGAGAGAGAGAGAGAGAGAGAGAGAGAGAGAGAGAGAGAGACCAGTGAAGCTGAATTGAAAGAGGATAGGGACATAGGGGGTGAGACTAATGCAAGTCTCCTTTTATGTTGTGGCACCGGACCTCAATGAAGTAGGGGAGGCATACCCATACCTGCCGAGATAACTTAGTACAAAAATAATGGTTCGCCCAGAAATATAAAACTGATAAATGAAGTAGATGTTGAATGGTACATGGCATGCTAGCATAATAGAGCCAGAAAATAATACAATGTGTCTCATATACATAATGCACCTGGTAAAACATGAGCCAAGACTGAATACAATAATATCTGAGTACATGAGATACAAAGGACCTTCCCTCAAGAAATGGGTGGAAGGGAGGGTAGAACAACTAGAGAAGCCATGTTGAACAGGGAAGGGCTCCGCAAAACTGAACAGATCATCTAAATGAGACATGCATACTATGAACACTGCAATTGGTAAGAACTAAACCCATCAACTCTACAAAACTGCATTTGAGGTTATAGCATAGTAGGTATGCATCCGAGCATGTGGGGGTCTACTTGAAGGACCACCCCCTCATGAGGTCTGAAGCATCTCACACACACCCAAGAATCACTGATACAATCTATTGTGTCACTAGAACATCAAGGGTATGAATCACGAACATGAAACAACTAATTGAAAGGGAAATAATAAGTCCATCTGCTCGATCCAAGGTTCCAAACAAAAATGGAATTCGGAACCAATATACACCACTCTCTAGGCCATTCTTTTGGAATAAATGAGCTTATGTCGATAGAATAAGGCCTGCAATAGATGAGGCAATGAGGATCCTCAACTAAAGCATGAGGGAAAATAGTAATGTGACTGATGGTCTGGCACTAGGGATAATGGGGAAAAAGTGGGACTGAGGGAAAAACAAATGAATACCCTTGTCAGAGCATAAAGTGCATGGTTGACCTTGCAGCAACTGACTCAACTCCAGAGGGGATGCAGACGGCATGACTGGGGGTCAAAAGGGGCAACACAGGATGAAAGGTATGCAAATATGGATGGAATATTGTGACATGATATAATGGGACAATAAATAGACTCTATGGATGCAAGGGCAACTCATTACGAATGATCTGAACAAGGGTGACTCGGTGATGCTGCCACATAGACTAGGCCTGGTGGTAACCATCAAAACATAAGTAAATGATGGTTACTCATGACGAATGTTAGGTCCCTATACTACTAGTGTAACCCCTTATTGTTATTAGTACAACGAGCTTATTATATTTCTGTGCCCATGTAGTCCCCATATTGTTATTATTGTGCCCCATAGAAGCCCACTATTGGTATTAGTGTGCCCTTACATTATTATTATGTGGGCTCTGATAATATTATGACCCCTTAGGCTCCTATATATAGAAAGGAGGTCTTGTCATTTGTATCATCCAAGAATTTTTCATTTGTGTAATGTAAAGGAGGTTTCCCCCTCAACGAGGCTTATTTCTAAGGCGTTTATCTATATTTTCTATCTTTTTGTGAGTTGGTTTCATAACATTTGGTATCAAAGTTTTGGATTCTAGGGTTTCGCTGCTCAAAACAGGTCATCATGGAATTTCCGCTATAATGTTTTCTCTATGAATTTTTAGAAGCTAAAAAAAAAACCCATTTGAGAAGAGATCGGTCTGAACCTTGGTTCCCAATTTCAGATTTTTTAACAGTATATTTTTGGAGATATTATATGAGGAAGTTATGGTTTTTTCAATCTCCAGAATTTCATCTCAAAAAGGTCATCGTAGAAGTTTCGCCATATTATATTTTCTAAAAAGGTTCAAACTCTTAAATTAAAACCCATTTGAGCCAAAACTTGGTGAAGCTCAGGTCTGAATCTAAGATATTTTCTCTTTATATTTACAAAGATATAATCTGAGGAATTTAGGGTTTTGCAGACTCCCGAATCACATTCTAAACATGTGACCTTGGGAAAATCATCATAACTTTCTCTCTGAGCAGCAAATTGAAATTTCATCACAAGTTACAAAAAGAGGGCAAACTATAGTTTTTTGTGCATATCTTTCAGATCTGAAGGTCGAAACAGTGACACGTGGCACATTGTACACGTTCTCTCTACTGAAACATTATATAATCAATTCATCTTAGGAGATTGGGCATAACTCTTTCTTGGAGAATCAAATTCTGATCAGACTTGTGGGGTTAGAAAGAGGACTCGGAGGGCTACTGCAGGATGCAATTTCAGAACTTAAAGATATGAAATTAATGAGTTATAGTCTTTTCAAGATCAATATCATAAAATCATGAAAAGGAAATATGAGGAAGTTTGATGGCAAGGATTTGGTAAATTGGATACTACAGATGGAGAAATATTTTGATCTACATGAGGTTCAACTGTTACAAAGGGTACATATTGCATCTTATATTTAGAACCAAATCAATTTTTATGGTATAAAGGGCTCTGTTCTCATAAAGCATTTTTCACTTGGTAAATTTTCACGGAAGAAATGATAGCACATTATGAGGATACAAAGAGTAACACCTTCTTTAGCTAATTGATAAATCTCGAACAAAAGGGTTCAATGGTAAAGCACATTGAGGACTTTCAAAAATTGAATATAAGGGTAAATGGTATTCCAGAGAAGGAAAGGATTGATGTCTTCATAGGGACTTTAAAGGATAACATTCAATATGAAGTTCATCTCTAGGAACCTGATTCATTGGAGAAGGCATTCAGGTTGGCAAGAAAAATTGAAAGCGAAATTATGGAAATAGGGAATCCCACCACTCACGACCATAATAATGGAAGTGATTTTTCTCCTAGCCTTCCACAACCTACAAGGTTTACATGACAACAATTGGAAGAAAAAATAGAAAAAGGGCTTTGTTACAATTGTGATAGCAAATATACTAAGGTCATAAGTGTGCTGAGAAGAAATTATTTTACATAGATTATGAAGAGGAAGAAGAAAAGGATCAAGAAACATCAAAAGAAGAGAATATACACTAGGAACCAACCCCAAAGAAAGAATAAATGAATCTGACCATATCTTGTAAGGAATTGGCAAGAATTACCACTCCTCAAACTCGTAAGATAGAAGGAAATATCAATGAGAAAAAAGTTCAAGAAGTGAAAAATCACATAGAAAAAGAAGAAATGAATCTGACCATATATTGTAATGCATTGGCTAGAATTACCACTCCTAAAACTATCAATATAGAAGGACATATCAACAAGAAAAATTTTCAAGAAGTGAAAGATCACATAGAGCATCAAGAAATGAATCCAACCATATCTTGTAATGCATTGGAAGAAATTACGACTCCTAAAACTCTCAAGATAGAAGGACATATCAAGAAGAAAAAGATTCAAGTAGTGAAAGATCACATCGAGCATCAAAAGCAATTTCTCCAACTTTTAAAGGATAATTCCACTTTGGTGCAGAATCGAATTAAACAATGCGCAGATCAACATCACAGTGAAAGAAGTTTTGATGTAGGCGATTAGGTATTTTTGTGGCTACATCTCAAGAAAACTATTTATGAGAAGGAAATGTTGGCAATACTACATGCACTTAAGAAATGGCAACCTTACCTAATGGGAAGAAACTTCAAGTAAAAAATGGATCATGATAGTCTTAAATACTTTTTAGAACAAATATTATCTTTAGAAGAATAGAGAAAATGGGTCACAAATACGTTGGGTTATGACATTGAGATTGTCTACAGAAAAGGGAAGAAAATTTTTGTTGTAGATGCACTCTCAAGAAAGGATGAGGATGTGGAAGCATTATTTTGTGATATTTCTGTTATCCGACTAGAATGGATAAACGAAGCAAGGGATGAATGGAAGAAGAACGAAGAAGAGTGGCCACTCATTCAAAAGTTGCAGAAGATCCTAGTTCAAACAATATTGCGAGAACTTGACGAGGATGGAAAAATCATATTGGAGCCAGGAGCAGTCACAGAAACAATAACCTGATAGCTACGAAATCGATCAATTTCAGAGTATCTCATCAAGTGGAAGAACTTATCTATTGAAGATTCTGCATGGGAGGACAAGAATTTTATATAGAAGCATCAAGAACCACTCAAGCATTGAGGACAACACTTTTTGAAGGAGAGGGGCATGTTAGGTCCCTATACTACTAGTGTAACCCCTTATTGTTATTAGTACAACCCCCTTATTATATTGTTGTGCCCATGTAGTCCCCATATTGTTATTATTTCGCCCCATAGAAGCCCACTATTGCTATTATTGTGCCCTTACATTATTATTTTTATGTCAGCTTTGATTGTATTATGACCCCTTAGACTCCTATATATAGAAAGGAGGTCTTGTCATTTGTATCATCCAAGAATTGTTGTGTAATATAAAAGAGGTTGTCTCCTCGAAGAGGCTTATTTCTAAGGTGTTTATCTTTCTTTTCTATCTTTTTGTGAGATGGTTTTATAACAACAAAAGTTGACATATGGTATGACAAGTATTAACAGGAGGTGGAACTTGAAGTACGAGTATCGCTTTATGACGAAATTCTATTTTGAGAGGTGACGAAGTGACCTTTCTTGGAAAAAAGGCTTTGTGGTGAAGTGTCAAATCATTAAAAATTGAGGAAGACCCATTATAGAGCTTGGTGAGAGCTTTCCAATAGTGCTAACTATTCGTCAAACTGAGTTATGGTCTAGTCCCAATGGGGCATAGAAAAATTGGGAATTTTTCTATGAAAGGATGTTTTCCCTCTAATTTGAATTCATTTGTTAAGTGAGTTGTGGTGAATTTGGAGAGGAGGAAAAGAACCTAAATCTTGTGGACATCGTAGAAGATAAACCAACCATCGAAATTAGGATCTGTGACTTTCAAGTTGGTGGCCTTACTCATCTATTCAATTTTAGTGGTTTATTTCCTTATTTGTTGTATCTGACAGCTCCTTGATAGACCCCTGCCACTGATCACGGTTGCATCACACTTCTTAGGTGCAGAAGTCTGATCCAGCTCACAGGAAATAGCTAGAAACTTGTGAGCTCACACTTTCTTCTCTAAAAACTATGATTTGGTGCTGGAGAGAGGGTTGGTCTGCTAGCCTGGTGGGGCTATAGGTTGATCAGTTTAGACCATTGTTTTCTTCTCTGAACATACAAGACATGTGGCGTTTTGTAGGCATGGAAGAGTTGAAAATCAACTGTCGTGAATGAGACTTGGATACTCTTCGATCCAATATCCAAGGGGATCAAGTGGTTAGAGGGGCATTGGCTCATTATGGGGTTCTCAAGTTGGTAGAGAACTCACTGATGAGGGTAGGTAAGCCCTTGCTATCGAGAATTGTGAGCTATTGGGATCTAGACTAAGAGGTCTTTGTCATGTAAGGGCACAAGGTTGAGCTCTCATTACAGGATATTTACTTCTTGACTGAACTACCTCCCCTTAGAGTGGTGGGGGGTATTCATCTGGTGTTACCTCATGGGAGGAGCATTACTAAGTTTGTGGAGTGCCATTGTCAATGCAGTGTTCATGTCAATAGCATGACTATCCCACTTATTGATCTAGATAGGTTAGAGACAGGTTGTTTCCGCATCTGTGCTACAAGTCTTGGGAAGCCAGGCGTTCCACCACATCACTGGTGGGTAGATGATGTTGGTTGAGATTGTTTTGGATGGGGCCTACTATGAGTGGGGCCAAATGATGTTATCATCTATGAAACAAAAATTGAGTCTTTGCAAGAGGAAGGTGAACCATGACTGCACTTATGGTACAATATTGTGTGCGTTCTTCTTTGAGAAGATACCCACTATCCGTCCTCATGTACAGATCCGAGATGGGGGGCCATAGGAGCCCAGGATGAGCCACTAGGGGTAGCTACTACAGAGAGGAGGAGGGGTAGTTGGATAGGTTTTCCGACCAAGTTTTTTGCATATTGGGATCAGATGTCCCTTTACATTGACGATTAACCTTATAGCGAGATTAACTATAAGGGAGATCCTAACTTGCCACTTCTGCCTGGGTGAGCATGGGGAACAAATTGTAAGTATTAAGTTGTTATTTTATATGGTGAATTCTATATTTCTATCACATGTATATGGTACTAAGTGTAAAACATGTTGTATGCTGACATAGCACCGTAAAGCCGGCAAGATATGCAGGCTGAGCCGTAGCGCCTGCAGTTATAGATCGAGGGACATCATCATCACATGAGGGTCCAAAGGATACTGCGTTGCTTGCTTATTTGCATCGTAGGTTTGATTTATTCTTGACTGAAGTTTCAGAGCATGGATGGCATGACTTAGAGCATTGATACACATATGAGTGAACCAGTCTTCCCTCAGAATGGTGAGGTATCATGTGGTGCGTGGCGATGGTTGGTTGGGTAGTACGTGATCTATGTGTAGGTGGAGTAGAGCCTTTGGCGTGAGATCCTTCAAACAATGACTAAATACAGGGACATGTGGGTCCCATTACTTGTGATTTTTGTAGCATGTTATGGGCATGTCGGATGTATTTAGAGCTCTAGCTCCAAACACTTTTATGATACATAATATGATTATGCATTTTATATGATGATGATGGTTCACCAATTTTTGTTTAGGGTTATCTTCTGTGGTATACACGTGATAGATGTCAATCTAGAATGTTGTTTGTGATGATATCTACATTGTGATTTTGGGCTCTGGGAACATGACTGCACATAATGGTTTCAAATTCACGTATCAACAGATTAACTCATAGATATTTTCTAAATAGGACTTTGTTATGCACATGATACACACCATTCATTTGCATGACGAGTAGAAAGAAATCTAAGCGAACATGAAGATGAAGGATGCGATGAGCAACGACATCGACTAAAAAAACTATCACTGCATCATATTCGGCCTGCTTATTGGTGGCAGATCCAATGCACACGCTGTTTGAAAAGACTAACGTATGAAAGTGGGTGAAAATTTCCTAGGCTATTGAGGCTAGATTCTGAGAGAAGCGACTCACACCATCGACATGACCAATATACAGTGTGGATAATGGATCCATCTTAAAGCTGAAAAATACAACGAATGAGATGATGCAATCTACCTAATTTCATGGAAGAAATAAAGACACACAAATCAAAGGGATGTGCTATGAGTGAAATTTCTCCAGGTAGAGCGCATTAGGAGAATTAGGAAGGAAATGGCCTTTGAAAATCCTCTTAAGAAATTCCCCCTTGCTTAAGTGTAGGGGTTATCAGGGGTAGACATAGCTTCCATGGTGTCCTCATAAGAATGGAAGATGAGTGGAAGGGAGGAAGAATGACTACATGATGTGGTGGCATTACCTAGTGCATCAACCTAAGAAAGAAGGTTTACATGCACATCATCTGGAATGGTAGACGACGAGCTAGTGGATGGAGGATCTAGAGATGTTGAGACCTAGCATTCTATCGAAAGAGGTTCTATAGAAGCACACGTAGAAACCTCATAAAGGTTTTCCTGCGAGGAACTCAAGGATGATTACAGGTGAAGGATGTGGCCTATGGTGTCCATCATCTCAACATTGGGGGAAGGGATCATGATAGTGGGACCAGAATCTCCCAATTTTGGTTGACTAGTGGTACCAGAATCCACGAGTAAAGGAGTATATGATCCACTATGAGTGGCCTCGTATTCATGAATCGCCAGATCTATTTCTTCAACTTCTCCTGACGATGAACCACACTAGTTGGTTCGAAACGCGTCGACAAATGTCTTTTTCATGTGATTTACGCCGAAGCTCTTCTTATAACTATGATGGATCACAGAAGCCTCAATTCTACAATCGCCCTAAGGAAATCACGAAATTCATCAAGACGAGGGCAACAATGGGAATAATGATCATGATGATCACACAGGGCACGAGGGTTATTTGTGCGCAACATTTTGAGTTTCTTGGGTGGGTCTGGTAAGTTAACATGGACTTCCAGGACATTTGACTTAGGAAACACTTCATGAACCAAAGGTTTAAGCTTAGGAAGCTTAGGACAATTGTTGGTGGCGTGCCCAACAACTCTACACAAAGCACATGGAGGTGACAGCTTTGGGGCCTTAGGGGCTCAAGGAGCTTGGGGAGCCTTGTCCTTAGGTTCTTTCCTCTTAGCTTTGTCCCCCTATCTAGATGCTTTTGCAACAGGAGCTGGTTCCTATTGAGGTTGTGATGAAACTGAAGTAGTGACAGGGGTCATGGGGACCGATTGAACTGAGGTCAAAGCATGATATGATCTTAGCTGACCAGGCAGAATGCTTGTAGTGGGATCGATGTAACATACTGGGATCACCAAAGTCATGTGAGGAATGACTAGTGAAGCCATGATAGGGACAGAAAATACTCCCGGAGGGGGGAACAAGAAAGGTATCTGGCCTACAGGGTAATGTCCCAACGGAATATCTCCTGGATGGCTGAGAACTGGAGGAATAGTTCCTTGTGGAAACATGGGAGAGGCAACCACAAATGAAGGAGGTCCTGGAGGGTGGAACCAGAGGGCTCAGCTGGAAGGGAAATAGTAGGGTGATGAGGAATTGGTTATTTATTAGGTGTACTGGACTACTTAAGGGCAACCTGTGACAGTTGTAACATGCAAACACTCATAGAGTAAAGCTTTGAGATGGGGATGGGAGGACCAGGGAAAGCACCCAATAATGAAGAATCTTTATAGACTCTAGGTGATCCACCAGTAGGAGGAGTTGAAGACATTTTATTGGTCATTGACGAGATAATGGAATTGGGGGAGGTCAGAGATGCCAGCTTGTAGTAAGTCAACTGATTGATGGTAACGATCTTCCCTTTATGGTGGAAACACATCTTGCGGAACATTGGAGATGTGATCGCTGACATGGCATATGTGTAACTATAACCTAAGTGAATTTTGAAATCCAAAGGGGCATCAATAACTTCAATGTTGACATGGATAGTCTTGCCTGCAAGGGTCACTGGACAGTTGCGGTACATGCCAAGGGGCTGGGAGGAGTGTCCATCCCAAGTATGCAAAGCGATGGTGGAGGGGGACAAATTAGATGCTTAAGTTGTTTCCAGACAACAGCAGACATCACACAGGTGTATGCACCTTCGTCAATAATTCATCAGGAGATGATGGTAGTATAGACTCTAACTAGTACCTAGAAAGAAATAGATGAAGGCAACGATGGATCTTCAGATGTATCAACTGGGAAGACAATTAAACAATTGTCAGAAGGATGTACTAGACCCAAGGCAATTAGTAGACATTTCTTTTAGGATGGGCATGACTGGAGGACTTCTAGTGTTGACATGGTAGCAGGTGATTGTGCCAAGTCATATATTATATTGTATGTATGGGTAGCTCAGTTAGAAGTCGCATTACGACGTAGTGGTCCCTTTGGGATCTTAGGAATGGCACCAACTTTAGGTTGAGGGATCTGTAATGGACCATTTGGTGTCGTAAGAGGCTCGTGAGATACTTTGGCCTTGGAATCAGTGACAGACGAAGTCAAGGGCTTGTCACATTGATGCAACTGAATTTGCATGTTGATATTGGAGAGATTAACCTCATCAGAGTTCATCATAAGGATTTGGTTGTCACTAGGACTAGAAGGTTGGGGGGGATGGGCTACTTGACCTGGCTGAGGTTGAGCAACCAAAAATCCTTGCTGAGGTAAAGGATTTGTGTGCACTGTCGAATGAGGTGGTGTAGGATTCTGAGGCAATTGTTGACCTCTAGAAGCTTCTTGAGCTTCCCAAATTTGGTGCATCTAGGGTAAGAAAGGACACTTGTGTGTATAATTTCCATGTACTCGACAACATGCACAAGGCTTTTTCATATAAATACCTTTTTCTGCTTGGGTTGGCTTCCCTATCACTAGTTGTTGGTGTTAAGCTAGTTCCCTTGGGGTTCACTAGGCTAGTTACCTTGATTACCCTTGTTACCCTTGTTACCCTTCCCCTTATTATTTTTCTTCAAATTTTGGGAAATGGTCGCACTCTGCTATGCAAACACTAAACTGCGAGGGGGTGGTCATTGTTGGGGCTAAGGATGCATGGGAGGTTGTCACACTAATGCTTGAGAGGCTGCAGCGCTTAGTTGTGCATAAGGAGGAGCAATGGTTTGGTAGATGGATTGGGGTCCTGTAAACATGTTGCTAGCAGGAGGGGCATAATTGTTTGAGGAACTGGTGCCCCCTTGCGAGTAGCCCTAACTTTGTTGAGTATATGGCGATGATTGTGAAAGGGATCCAATAATACCATTGGCAGCATCAGATGCCCCCAGTGCATTGGCACTTCCAGGATGAGGGAGGTCTGGGATGACGTTATAGACATAACCAAATTGTGCATAAGTCAGATCATATCTCAAAGCGGTTTAGAGAGCTTCTTCCTCAGTCTAAGGAAAATGGGATGCAACATCTTTTCTAATGGGAGAAAAAAGGCTCCTAAGAAACCAATCTAGATAGACACATTCTTTGAAAGGCAGGGCATGACATGTGATCCTCCTTCAATGCCACTCTTGAACATGGTCAGAAAGGTGAGTGGCGGAGGATTGACGGAATGTGGTCAATAGCTTCGTACCAGTGTCATACCAGAGAGGTAACTAGAAATATGAGAGGAACTCTTTAGCAAGCGTTGCGAAAATGGAATGAGATGCAGAGGGTTGGTCTACATACCATTTTGTAGAGTTTCCAGTGAGCGTGCGTTGGAATAGTCAATGACGAATGGAGTCATCGGTTATGGAGTTAGACAAACCCCACACATGGAAGGATCAGACATGGTAGGTAGGATCCTCTCCAGCATTACCCTCAAACTTCGGGATGTGTGAGGGAAGCTTCGTTGGCATAGAGGACCAACCGGCATCGTGGCGAATGGGGTCATTTATCAACTCGTTAAAATCTGGTAGACTTAACCTAGCCATAAAGGGGAGCATGGGGGCTACTAGTATGGTTCATGAGACTGTTCTTCTTCGTGTGACCACTCATATACAAGCAGAGCCAACACCATGTTGGGTTCCTACACCAGCTGTGGGTCCAAACATGGGGACGATATGTCATGAAGGAGGCTTGGAATCAAATGAGGAATCAGATGAATTAGGAGATGAGTCAGTGTGGGAACTCGAAGGGCTATGAACTTGAACCCGATGGGGAGGGGTAATATGCCCAAGTGGAAACTGGGGGTGAAGGCCTAATAGTCTCCGCGATAAATGCCCTAGTGGTGCAATGGTGTTAAGACACACGTGACATGGAAATGGTGAAAGGAGATAAAAAATATGTCTTTGTATCAATGAGGGGAGATAAATTTATTATGTTAAGTCCTCCCTTGGCGATGTAAACCAAGTGCCCTTCACTTAAGCCATGCTTGTTTGTACAAGTGTATTAATTTATTAAGCCCATATCGTGTTTGTAAAAAAGAAAAAATCTTGCTAAAAATGAACTGAAATTAATAACAAAAAATGAACAAAAAAATAATTAACTAAACCCCACCCAAACTGGGTTTGCAAACACTATGCTGCTTGGTGGCTAAATCGATGGAAAATACACTAAAATGGTTAAGAGATATAAATGTCGGTGTGGCTACGATCTAGTGACACTAAGTTGTTGGAAAGTGGTGTAGCAACAACAAGAAAAACTAGATAGGAATATCGCTGCAAAAAGATAGGGAGATGGGTGAAACACCTAAGGCAGCCAATGGGACCCTAAATCCAATGACCAAACAAGTTTAAATGTGAAACTATGGATGGTAACAACCTATCTTAACATATCTAAAATAGAAGCGTACAGATCTGGAAAATGTGGTTGAAAGAGTTGCAGAAACTCATACTTCTCACTCAGCTAAACTCCTCCTAGAAAGATGGAAGTGTACTAGAAGCCATAAGGGAGACCAAATGTGACTTCGACGAGTAAATCAGGTTTGATAAAGGCCAAAAAGTGACCCACCAAACAACTCTCTACAAAACTAAGAAACAGATCTGAGAAAAACCCTAAAACCTAGAAATCGCAGGTACTGTCTTGTTTTCCTGTAGGGATTGCACTTTTGGGCTAATAAGTGCGCTCTCTCCTACAAATCGTACATTTTGGGCCAACAAGTGTGTTTTCTTCTCTTCAGATGCTGATCAGAAAATCTCGGAAAAAAGTGTTTCTTTTGTTCACGACTGGTTCATATGACCTACAGAAAAGACCAAAAAGCTTGAGGAAGTCAGAAATTTAACAGATCTAGGGTTAAAAAACTAGGAAACATTAATAGAAGAAAATAAAAGAAAAAAACCTAAGCTGAAAACTAAAGGTCACCGAGGTTTCTGGATCTCAGGTATAAACTGAGTGGAGTCGCCAATTTTGTTGTAGTGTTTTCTTCTCAAAGATGTACAAAAAGAACCCACTTAAGATTGTGGATGAAAAACAATCTCAACAATATAAATGGCTGCTAAACATTGTAGATCTGTAGCAACTGATAGAAACAAAACTTGCCAAAATCCTGGTCTATGCCACAATGATAGTTAAACATCAAAAAGAAAGAGTAATAACTCCAATCATGCAATGGAAACCAGATATAAAAAGAATAGTTTTTATTATAGCACCTGTGAAGGGAACAAATAGATGTTACAAATCCCCCTCTATGGGATGGGTTCTTGGCTATCCTCAAATGTCTTCAGCTTGTGTAAAGTCTCTCTCCTCTATAATATATAAACCCAACAAAAATATGGTGTGCGACAATGAAAATAATCAGAGTTACAACAATGAGTGTAACAATGAAAATAATCAAAAGTGAATAATGAATGGAAAACCCTTCTATTTATAAAAAAATATTGAGTTATCCTTGAATAATGAGAAATAATAAAATAGTATTGATCCCATTCTTGGAATAACCACTTGGAATATTTTATTATATTTGGTTAGGAGAGAAAAAGTATTTAAACTTTTATTTAGAAATAATAAATAAATAAATGACTTATTTATCATCTCAAGGAATTAGTTAAGGAATAATAAACAAATAAGGATTTATTTAATTATTCCTAAGGGATTTAGTCAAACTTGACAAAGAATAATAATTAAATAGTGATTAATTACTTATTCTTGTAGAAAAATAAGATAATTAATGATTTATTCGTTTATTTTTCATGATTGGGTCAAATATCACAAGGAATAATAATTGAACAATGGGTTAATTAATTATTCCTAGAAGAAAACCAAATAAATAGTGATTTATTTAGTTATTCTTCATGGGTTTAACTATCTTAACAAAGGTGGTTTATTAAGTAATTTCTCACATTGAAAGCAATTTTACTATGGTAAAATTGGCTTTACTTGGTGTACTTCGATCCATCTAGTAAATTAGGCTAGATGATCATTTTTTTAGTGATAACACCCACCGTCCAGTCGCCAACACAAGTGGATATTGATAGCCACTGAATATTTCACCAAGCGGGTAGAGGCTATCCTAGCTAGAAATGCTATAGACTCGGTCGTGATAAAATTCATGGAAGATAACACATTATCCACCCTTGGTTGTCCTTTCAAAATTATCACGGATAATTCTCAGGTCTTCAAATGTGCCAAGTTCACCAGCTTTTGCCATAAATTCAATATCATTATTGGGCACTCCACTACATACTGCCCTCAAGGTAATGGCTTGGCTGAGTCCTCCAATGAGATTGTCATAAAGGTGTTAAAAAATATCATTGCTGAAAATCAGAGAAACTGGGACTCCCAACTGAAGCTTTACTATGGGCTAATTGAGTAACACCTAAACGATCCACTAGGAAATCACCTTTTGAGCTAGTGTGTGGAAAGGTTGTTGTCTTCCCTATCCAATTAGTAATGCAAGTAGTGAAGTTTATATAAGAAGCCAAGGAAGATCCAAGGACCTTGACTAGAAGGATAAGTCAGTTGGTGGAGCTTCATGAAAGTAGAAAATAGGTGGGGACCAAGTTGTCCAATTACGAGCAGAAAATGAAATCTCTATTTGACAAGAGGGAAAAGCACTAACCTCTTCATCCAGGAGATTTAGTTATTAGGTGGGATGTCCGACGAGAAGGCAAAGGAAAACATGGGAAATTTGATCTACTATGGTTTGGCCCCTTCAAGATTGCAGAAGAGAGGCAAAGGAACACTTATCTGCTTGAAAAATTGGATGGTGAATTGCTGGAACTGCTAGTAAATGGTCAGCTCCTCAAATTTTATTTTCAAAATTAGAGGTATTTTTTTTACACTCATTTTAAATACTGGTGTGTGTGTGTATTGTAATTGTTATTTGAATTTTCCAATTTATGATTGAAATTTCCATTTTCACAGACTTATATTTTGTTTAAGAATGACTCCATGCCCAATGGAAGGAAAGAAACTGGTTTGCAGGTTCTCAGCACCTTGCCAGCAAGGCACTGTCCCCAATTGCCGATCTCTTACGATCTCGCCGATTTGCAGTATAGTGTTAGATCATCGGGAAGGGGAAAATTCTATTTAACAAAGGAATTCACGAAGGACCAAGGCCAGTCAGGTCATTTTCTCTCTCCTCTAGAACGCCACGTGGCAGGATATGATTGGCCCTTATAGCTAACATGGAAGTTGATGTCATCAATGATGTGGCAGCGCGGGTGACATGTGGCATGCAGATTCAACATTTTTAGGGTCCTATGGGGGAATTTCCGGGTGATACTTGTCACCAATCACAGGGTGACATGTGTTAGTGATGATGTCACCCCCCACAAATCGGCAATCAACGATCTGCGGTCGCACGGGGCAAAGCACTCTTACACCAAAGTCCCTTCCATTTTTGTGATTGCGATAAGTGGGGATTCTCCTAGACGCAATAGATTATGTGATCAAGATGATAAAGCTCTTATGTCTAGATAATCAGTTAGCACTGAGAAATAAGGTAAAATTTCCTCATCCTCTAGGGTTGCGATTGCGATATCTTTGGTGGGCTCGATCCCGCTGATTGGGAATTGCAATTTAGAAAGAGAGACACCAAATGGTAAAGCGTATCAAGCATCGGGATGTGGTATTCTGTGTAACAAAGGAAAAACAGCCCCGGATAGGATCTCGAAGGTTTTAGCACCCGAGGGCTAAGCCCCTGCTTATATATTATGAAACCAACTCACAAAAAAGATAGAAAAGATAGATCAACACCTTAGAAATAAGCCTCTTCGAGGGGACAACCTCCTTTACATTACACAAATGAACAATTCTTAGATGATACAAATGACAAGACCTCCTCTCTATATATAGGAGTTTAAGGGGTCATAATATAATCAGAGTCGACATAACATTAATAATGTAAGGCCACAATAATAACAATAGTGGGCTTCGATGGGGCACAATAATAACAATATGGGAACTACATGGGCACAACAATATAATAAGGGGGTTGTACTAATAATAATAAGGGGTTACACTAGTAGTATAGGGACTTAATATGCCCCTTTCCTTCAAAAAGAGTTGTCCTCAACGCTTGAGTAGTTCTTGATGCTTCTATATAAATTCTTGTCCTCCCATGTGGAATATTCAACAGGTAACTTCTTCCATTTGATGAGATACTCTGAAACTAATCTATTTTCTAGTTTTTTATTTCTCGGTTTTGTGACTACTTCAGGTTCTAATATGATTTTTCCTTCCTTGCCAATTTATCGCAATACTGTTTGAACTGGGATCTTCTGCAACTTTTGAATGAGTTCCCACTCCTTTGGGCATATGGATATCCGTAAGGCCTGATGTTTGGAGGAACAGTTCCTGGAATCAAATGAATAGCATGATCATGATCACAAATAGGTGGGAGGCCTTTGGGAGTCTCAAACACCTTGGAATGATTGTCCAAAACGTTTTGGAGATCTTGATAAATACATGATTTCGATGTGGGATCCTCTAGTGAACATAATTTTGAAATTACGCCCCGTTGTTATTTATTTAGAATCTTTGTCATGCTGTTAGAGTTGATTATCTTTCCAGTTTCCCTTTGATACCCCTCAATTCAACTTCCTTTCCCTCCCAAAAAAATTTCAAGAAAAGTTCTTGAAAACTAAAAGCTATTGTACCCAAAGATTGTAGCCATTGGACTCCCAGTAAAACATCAGCACCACCCATTGGAATGGAAATCATTGGGCTATTCAATACATATTGTCCCATGGATAGCTTGATATTATGGCACTTTCCATAGCAATTTATGGTTCCTCCACTTGCAACCATCACTTGACACTCCGGTGTTGGATATAGGAAGAAATTCAATTCCTTGGCTATCTTACAATGAATAAAATTATGGGTATTTTCCCGATCAAGTCAAGCACATTCTTTTCTCTTGATATGTCCTTCTATCTTGATAGTTTGAGGAGTGGTATTATTCCAATGCATACAAATTGGTTGATTCATTTCTTGATGCTCAATGTGATCTTTCAATTCTTGAACATTTTTCTTCTTGATATGTCCTTCTATATTGATAGTTTGAGGAGTAGTAATTCCAGCCAATGCATTACAAGATATGGTCAGATTCTTTTCTTCTTTCTTAATGTGATATTTCACTTGTTGAACCTTTTTCTTCTTGATATGTCCTTCTATCTTGAGAGTTTGAGGAGTCGTAATTCTTTCCAATGCTTTACAAGATATGGTCAGATTCATTTCTTCTTTCTCTGGGGTGGTTTCTTGGTGTATATCCTCTCTTTTTTTTTATGTTTCTTGATCCTTTTCTTCCTCCTCTTAATAATCTATGTAAAATAATTTCTTCTCAACACACTTATGACCTTTAGTGTATTTGCTATCACAATTGTAACAAAGCCCTTCTTCTCTTTTTTCCTCCAAGTGTTGTAAACCTTGTAGGTTGTGGAAGGCTAGGAGAAAAAACACTTCCATAATTATAGTCGTGAGTGGTGGGATTCCTTGTTTCCATAATTTCTCTTTCAATTTTTCTTACCAACCTGAATTCCTTCTCTAATGAATCAGGTTCCCAAAGACGAACCTCGTGTTGAATGTTATCCTTTAAAGTCCCTCTGAAGACATCAACCATTTTCTTCTCTAGAATATCATTTTCCCTTATATTCAATTTTTGGAAGTCTTCAATGTGCTCTTCCATTGAACCCTTTCGTTTGAGATTTATAAATTGGCTAAAGAAGGTTTTTCTCTTTGTATTCTTATAATGTGCTATCATTTCCTTTGTGAAAATTGACCACGTGACAAGTGGTTTACAAGAACAAATCCCTTTATACCATAAAAATTGATTCAGTTCTAAATAATTAGATGCAATATGTACCTTTTGTAACAGTAATATGTTGGCATTCTGGCACATGTTTGGCAGTTTTGGTACCATGGCATAGGTGTTGTCCTTGATGGCAACTCACTCTGGTGATAAATCATAGTTCAGGCACTCAAAAAGAAGAAAAAGACATATACGCAGGTTCACTTTGACGAAGTCGCGTATATACACGGGTTGGACGTTCCCAAGGCGCATATGTGTATACACGCACTTTCATGCAAGGAAAAGCACGTAAATGTGGGAAAACTTGTTTCTGGTCCATGGTATTTAGTCCTTGGTATTTGAACCTATGGTTTTGGGCCATGGTATCTCGTCATAAGTGTTGATCCCAAGCATTGGGTCCATGGTATTGAATTGTTATGGTTTTGGACCATGGTATTGTGAAAGGCCTAAGACTATAAAAGAGGAAGGAGATCATTTGGCAAGGAATCATCTGAATTATTGAGTATCTGAAAAAGTGCTAGATCTGGAATACAGTGATTGGGTTATGGTGGAGATCTGGATCTGAAGGAAGAAGGAACTTGAGTGCAAGGAGAAGGATAAGTTCTTTTGATGGGTCAAAATCTTAAGGCTTGAATGATAATATATATGTATGATTCTGATATGTTCTATGTGGCACTTTCTTGATCTATAAATCTGATAATCTGGGTAAACTAAGAGCTGAACATTTGAAGGGGTAAATTACCTTTATAGATCTGTATGCAAGTTTAGTGAAGCACAGGTGCGTATACACGTAGGTTCTGTAAGGCGGAAGTGCGTATACGCAGGTTGATCTTAGCACAGGTGTGTATACATGCATTTTCTGGAAGGCGAAAGTGCGTATACGCAGGTTGATCTTAATACAAAAGCATATACATGAAAGTTTCTGAATATTGAAGTAGTGTACATCTCATAATTTATGTTCTAGCTGCTTTTGTTGATTATTGTAGTGATCTGGGGTTTAGAATTTGAGCTGTGATTACAGTTACTATCATCTGGGTACAGTTGACAGAGAAGTGTTTATTTTGATTCAGTCTTGAAGGGGTAAATTACCTTTATAGATCTGTATGTAGGTTTAGTGAATCACAGGTGCATATACACGCAGGTTCTGTAAGGTGGAAGTGGGTATACACAGGTTGATCTCAGCACAGGTGCGTATACACGCATTTTCTGGAAGGCGAAAGTGCGTATATGCAGGTTGATCTTAATACAGAAGCATATGCATGCAAGTTTCTGAATATTGAAGTAGCGTACATATCATTATTGCAGTGATCTGGGTTTAGAATTTGAGGTGTGATTACAGTTACTGTGATCTGGGTACAGTTGACAGAGAAGTGTTTATTTTGATTCAGTCTTGA
This sequence comes from Pinus taeda, assembly GCA_000404065.3. Taxonomy (NCBI): domain Eukaryota; kingdom Viridiplantae; phylum Streptophyta; class Pinopsida; order Pinales; family Pinaceae; genus Pinus; species Pinus taeda. The sequence goes on along the minus strand of APFE031687831.1, from coordinate 87,982 downwards.
CTGGTGAAATGGTGATTGGTTGATGCAGAAATTCTTGATGTTTGATTGATGTTATTTGTGGATCCAGTCTGAAAATTTATGAAACGTGGTCCCTGGAAGAAAGAGAGGGTTGTAGCTCTCTACAGGTGGCAGCCTGCATACTGGTAAAGGACTACACTAGTACAGAATCATTGTAAAAAGAAGTTTCTAATTAAAAGAAGATAGAGATGAATTGCAACAGGTGGTTTTCACTCACATTGGGTTTCCACCTTATATATTGTGTTCTTATGTGTGGTTGTCTTCTGATCTGTTTTATTGTTCCTGGCAACTGTTTATATGATTCTAGTGCATAACTTAATGGTCAACATCTGTATAATAAAGCAAATTATAAATTTGCACAGTATACGTAGGTTTCCTTATCTGTAGTTGCGTATATACGCGGGTTCATCTAACTGAAGTAGCGTATATGTTCTGGGTTTGAAAAAGTAAATAACTGGTCAGGTAATACTGATTCACCCCCCCTTTCAGTATTATTTCCAACAATTGGTATCATAGCAGGTCCTTTAGAAGAAGCTTGATCGCTTGAAGGAAGATCTATCATCATGAGAAACTACGAGAGAGAAGCATCAATCAGGCCACCAATTTTTTATGGGACCAACTTCATCTATTGGAAGGTAAGAGTCACAGCCTATCTTCAATCTCTTGGTACAGAAGTCTGGGATATCATAGATACAGGGTACACTTTTCCATCAGCAACTCCTACAGATCCAGCTGAGAAGAAGCAGTTTGAAACAAATACAAAGGCTGTCAACACTCTATTAGGATGTCTATCTCAATCAGAATCGGTCAAGGTTATGCAGCATAATACCGCTAAAGAAATATGGGACAATATTGTGCAGAGCTATGAAGGAGATGAGTAGATGAAATGAGCAAAACTTCAAACCCTCGAATTCAGTATGAAAATCTCAGGATGTACAATGATGAAAGTGTGGCTAACTATTTCCTTCGTATAGATGAGATTGTTAATTGTATGAAAATTTTGGGTGAAGAAATAAAAGAGGTTGTTGTGGTTGAAAAGCTTATAAGATCTTTATCTCCTAAGTTTGAATCAAAAGTTTCTGCAATAGAAGAAAAGGAGAATCTACAGAAAATTACCATGTCGCAGTTACATGGAATTCTAACCGCTTATGAAATGAGGAAAGGAGGACCATCAGACAGGAGAGAAGCTGCATTTAAGGCTTCAGGTAAAGGAGATTACTATGAGTTAGGACATATGTCAGGAGAAGATGAAGAATAAAATTTTGTCAAGAACCTTCAACGGGGTGCTGGAAGATTCAAATGTAAGTTGCCCTTCAAATGCTTTGCTTGTGGAAGAGGTGGTCACTATGCTGCCAAGTGTCCTCATAATCTTGACAAAGGTAAGGAACCTATTAGATGGAACAAGAAACAGAACGTAAGTAAGAAAAACTACTACACTCATGAAGACAGTGATGGACTCTCAAATAGTGATGAAGATGAACGAGGTAATAACTATAGAATTTTAATGGCTTTTGAAGATGATGATTTTATGGATGCTATAGATGAAGAAAGTCTTTATGAAGAGATTTCTAAACTCAAAATTTGTTTAGAAGAGAAAAATATGATTATTGATACTTTGCAATTTCAACTGGCTGAAAGTGAAGAACATCATGAAAAGTTAGAATATGAAATTGTGGGACTTAGAAAAGAGATTGAGAAAACTAAAGATCTTAATCTTAGATTTGTTAAAGGATCTGAAACGTTAGATGAGATTATCAAAGTGCAGCATTCTCCTCTAATCAAGACAGGTCTGGGATATAATGAAGAAGCAACTCAAGCGCATAAACCATCCACCTCCAAAAGTTATCTTGATGCAGCAAGGAGGATTGAGAAAAGGCCTAATGGATATGACCAAGTAAATCAGGGACATTTTTCTTCAAGAATGAACAGAGATCACAAAGTAAATCAGGGGAAATCTACTTCAAGGATAAACAGAAGCTACAAAAGACCACAGGTAAATCATTCTCAATTTGCATCAAGAATGAATGACAACTACAATCATTCGGTCCGCAGGGTTGATAATCGCAGGATTTCTTCAATGGTTTCTCTTGTCACAACTTTGGACACAAAGCAGCTCAGTGTGTTGCCTACAAAACTATCATGACTAGAGAAACTCAAAAACAGAGGAGTATGACTAGGATCATGAAAATGACCTACAATAACTTATCTGCTCTTGAAAATGAAATAGAATTTTCTATTTGTAATAATTTTCGTCATGAAGATTCTGAATGCATGAGCAGGTTTCGGCAAACAATTCAGAAGGAGCAAGCCTCAAATATCAAAACATGGAGAGTGAAAGAACCACAACCAGAAAGATGTGGTATAGCCTTATATGTAGAATGGCAGGAAAATCAATGGTACATCGACAGTGGATGTTCAAAACATATGACAGGTGATAAAGAAAAACTTCAGTC